>VBRH01002288.1:0-11580 GCA_014578085.1 Cardamine resedifolia
AATCGAGAACATGTCTGGTTGACTAGTTGAATCCATTGTAAGAGAAATGATCCAATGGTTTGAACGAAATAGATTGTGTTTCTCTTCTATAGATTCTTTGAACGGTGACGACTTTTTAATTTGCAATGGCTTTTTTCTTTTAACCATTGAGAGACATATTGAAAAAGCTTCCATATGTGCCGTACGTCTAAGTCAGCATGAACATAGACTGTTACTCAATAAGGAAAAATAATAACAAAAATCTATGGTAGAAATAGAGATCTTTGACCACATCGTGACTAAGAAGGTGGAATAGGATTTATAAAAAATATATACTATACCAAAAAAGGGGGAAAAAAAGGATGGTATGACGAGATTTTTTTTAAAAAAATGTTCATGACAAATTAATGGCCAAAAATGAATAGATTTCTAGATAATTGTTTACTTTAATAAAGACTGAACTCTTTATTATTAATAATTAAATTTGACTATGAGTGTATTGGAGGAAGAATTTGGAGAGATTTAATAGAATTTTGGTGAATTAGAAATTTTGTTATTAAATTATCTGAAATTTCACATAAAATCCTGATATTTTGATATTTGTATTTTTTAACTAAGAAATCCTCTCAAAACTCAATTGAAGTTTTCAAAATCTAATTCTTTAAATATTTTCAATAACAGTATATTTGATTATACATTTTAAAATCATTAATCCAATAACACTGGATTTTAAAAAATATTTTAAAATTCATATTTCAATTACACATGATTTGTCATTGATATATCACCATTTTAGCATAGTTTTACCTCATTTTCTCATGTAGTTTCTCATCAATTTCATCTCATATTAGAGTTTTAGATGCATAAATTGCATATGTATATGTTATTTCACGTTTCAATTGAAATTGACCAAAGATGTGGTCAATTTGGAGTTTAAGGAGACAAATTGAGGAAGATGATGAAGAAATGAGCTTCCAACGACCATCCTCAGTGGCGAAGAAACATCGTGAGCTTCCACCAGTGGCCATCTCCATCGAGCAGCTGCAACCGCCAAGACCCAGCGACCGACTTCATCGATCCAAGGAGACCGCGAGGATGCTTTCACGAACCACCTGTAATTTTGGCGTCCAAATCCAGCGACCAATCCTCACCACGGAGATCCACCGAGCAATCTCACCGGGAAGACGACGTCGCTCAACTCCATCGGCCAGAACAAGCGGCAAAGTCTCACCGAGAAGAAGCTGCCACCAGACCCCTGGAGGTCCAGTGGTCAAGAGCTATCGAGACGGCGTGGCCGATGAACTCCAGCGGCGAGCACCATCGGTCTCGATACACTGTGAGAAGCTACCGGACATCTTAATCGGGCAGATCCAGCCGCTAGCGAGAAAGATTGGCGAACCACCTGAAGATCCAACGTTCATCCTTCATCGACCAACTGCCACCGCCAGGGTTCATCGGGCATCTCGATCGGCCGTCCGTCACCGCGAGAACTCATCGGCCGTTTTCATCAAGAAAAGTCAACCGCCTAGCACTCTTCTTTATTTGTGATTTTTGTTTCTACCGCGTCAAGTCCAGTTTAGCACGGATTGACTCGGTTTAGTGCAGTTTAATTCGGTTTTCCTTGTATTTTATTATAAATAGCTAAAAACCCTAATTAGAAAACAAGTTTTGGATTGAGAGATTTATTTTTAGCCTCTTTGGGATTTTAAGATTTTATTTATGAATCTCTTTGAATCAAAGTCTTAAATTTCTATTTCCTCTTAAATCTTCTAACTATCATTCTTATAATCATGATTAAGCATCTATCAAACCATCTGATTTGTGTTTTCATGATTATGAGTGAGTAGTCATTTTAGGACTTTTGGGAATATTAGATCTAGGGTGATTGATAGATAGTTGGTGGAGTTTAGGCTTGTAACTCTTAGATTTCATGCTTGATTAGGCAAGAAATTTTTAATCTAGAGCTTAAGTATTTTCATGCCCACAAGGTATTTGTTAAAATATTGAACCAAATTTATCAAAGTACTTAGTATTTCTAGCCTATGATAATAGTTGATTAGGATGCTTGGTGGTTAGTTAGGCTTGTTAGTCATGCTTATTGATCATCTCGGTAGCTAACGAAAGTTATTGATTACCGGATGATTGATAAAGGGATTAGTGTCACGAAAGTGGATTAGTCTAGATTAGTATTCTAAGACCGATGGTTTAGTTCTAAGAGGTAGAATTTAAGCTTCATTAGTTAAAAGTCAATCGTCCTATGCATCTTTCATTTCTCGAAAGTTTGTGTTTTCTTATTTGAGTTTTAAAACCGTTTTCTTTTGTTATTTTCTGCTTTTATTTGAATTAGTTTTAACCCAAAATCCTTTTTTAATTTGCTTAGCTTGAAATCTTGAAATCCCTAATCTTAGTGCGGTAATTCAATTTCTTTGTGGTTCGACCCCTAAAATACACAACGTACATAGGGTATTTGATATACACGGTTTTGCATAAAAACCCAACTATCAGTCATTTTAACTCAAATCTCTCTAAATACTCAATTCAATACATCCCCTCTAGTTGATTCGAGTGAAAATTTTTACAATAAAATAAATGATAATAGTTTAGAATTAGGATGCGTTTTTAGATCTTATTGGTTTGTTTTTATGAATTGGTTTATGAAATTATAAATACATAGATAATTTGAAAATAAAAAAGGTGGTAGTGCTTTTTTATTAATTCGTTCTCTTTCCTCTTATTATTTTTTGTAATGATTAAATTATTTTTTAATGGTAAAATATTTGGGAAGATTAGTTATAGTTTTAGGCGGTTATATATATTGCTAACATGATATATATTCTAGTTTTAACAAAATGATTATTATGTTATTTGTTTGTTTAACTTACTATATATTATTCTATATCGATAATAAAATTAGAACTATGTTAAATTATGTTTTATCATGTAATAATTTAGTAAATATGAGTATACAAAGTAAATACAATTCTATGTTTTGTTATTTATGAATGATGCAATGCTAACAAAATAATTAACATGCTATTTATTTATTTATAATACTCTATATTATTATATATCGATAATAAATTTGGACATGTTAATTTTGTTTATCATCTAAATAAGTTATTAATATATACAAAAATTATCTATGTATTTTGAATTAAATCACCCATTTATGGGAAATTGATTAAAATAAATTTTAATAATGAAATATATAAAATATTAACAAAATTAAAAATTTACTAGCAACAATATTTAACCGTTAACAAAATAACTACTCGTATAAACTAGAGCTTATCTCTCCTAATATTTGATTCTTAAAAGAATAATTAACCGTTAAAATTATGATAAAGAAATTTTGTTCCAAAAATTTATGAGAGGAGAGATAACTAATTAATGAAAAACCATTACAATATTTTTAATTTTTCAACTATCTGTTGGTATAGATTGCAATTTCCTTTATGAATTTTCATTGCAATTTCAAAATTTCTAGTCATTTGAGAATATTTTTGTTTTATTATCCGTTTTTCTTTTTAAGGGTTACTAGAGTTGAACCTGTAGTACACCGCGCGTCAATGTTTTCTTAACCATTATAATAAATATTTATATTTTACAGTTTAATATTTTGGGTTCAGTTTTTAACGCAGTCGGAAAACCCTAGATTTAGGAAGCACTAACCCTAGATCAAAACTCAAGTTCACAAGCGATGAACTTGAAAGATAAAACTCTAGAATCCACCAGAAACTCTAGAATCCACTAGAAAAGAGAAAACTCTCTGAATTCAATTAAGAAAGTAGTTATGAGGTTGTTTATTACAAAAGACCTAGGACCTCTTTATATAGATAAATCCCAACTAGAGAAAAGGAAACGACTTAAAATAAGTAAAACTAATAGAAATTGACATAATAAAGAAAAAAGTAAATTTAAGTAAATTAATTAAAACCCAAACGGTTAAGCTCCTGCATCAGACTCCTCCACCTCCAAAGAACTCGACCTCGAGTTATCTTATAGATAAAGGAGCCCATCTGTCTTATCCCGCATAGGAGGGAAGTCATGTAGATATCCATCTGAATTCAACTCCTTGATATTCGTTAGAATCTTTGGAACTTCCTCTGGGACAAAACCATATAGCGTTCTCTTGCTATGAATCATAAGTAAGACACTCGATTTCTTTCTCCATGGATTCTCTTCTTTGTAGTGCTTCTTATGTTTATCTGCAATCAACTCTTTGAAATCCCTTTGGATCGCTAGCGCCCCTTCTGGAATTATCGTCTCCTCCACTTCTGAAATTCCATATAATAATGGAATATAAGCCTTCACCCGGTAGTCATGATTGCTCTGTTGATTTTTTTTGAATCAATTGTCTCGTCCTTCACGAGTTCTTCATCAACATCCATGCGAGAATCATGATTATTCTGTAGATTTTCTTGACTAATATTTTCCTTCATGGATTCTTCGATCTTTCTTAGAACTCGATTTTCATCAATCACAACATAATTGTTTCCTCCTCGTGGAACCCAAAGTTCTTCTTCTCTAATTTTTGCTGATTATTATTAATCCGATATATTAACATCTTCATATGATTTTGTCCACTCTGTAAAACCTTAATTTGTTTATCTCCTCTGTCTCTTGGTTGTTTTTCGTTGTTGCTGGTCTTCTTAACCATATTTTTCAACGCCTTCACCTCCTTTGTTAAAGCAGTTAGGGTCGTGGTAATAGCCGACGCAAAACCCTGAAAATCTGCTTTAGTCACCGTTTGATCTCCCATGGCTGTTCAAGCTCGAAAAAGAGACAGGAGAAAGCCTGCGATGATACCTGATACCACATGATGCAGTCTAAAAACCCTAGGTTTAGGAAGCACTAACCCTAGATCGAAACTCAAGTTCACAAGCGATGAACTTGAAAGATAAAACTCTGAAATCCACCAAAAACTCTAGAATCCACTAAAAAAGAAAAAACTCTCTAAATTCAATTATGAAATTAGTGATGAGGTTGTTTATTATAAAAGACCTATGACCTCTTATATATATATAAATCCCAACTAGAGAAAGGAAACGACTTAAATAAGGAAACTAATAGAAATAGACATAATAAAGAAAAAAAGAAAGTTAACTAAATTATTTAAAACCCAAACGGTTAAGCTCCTGCATCAGTTTTCAAGATAATATTTAGATTTTTAAATTTGATTAGTTAGTTTTATAATTTTTTTAGTTGATATGAGAATCGTAATTCATACTATTAAAATCGCAATATTAAATAAGGAAATCAATGTGTTTGGTTGTATGGATGATAGAGCATTAATTAGAGATTATATTAATATTTATTTATTAATATTTATTTTATTAGATAGGTGATTGTTTGGATGTATGAATAAGTATAAAATTGTTTGAATACAATGATTACTCATTTGTATTTAATAGTATAAAGATGATTGTTTGGATGTAGGAATAAATATAGAATTGTTTGGATACAATGATTACTCATGTGTTATTTTCTTTTAATAATATAAAGATGTGTATACAGATATCTATGATATAAGTATTGTTAATTTCATGAACATATGACGCCTTCGCCAATCAACAAAGCCGTTAAAACGTCAATGCACGTCGTCCACCTGCCTCTCTTGAAAACAGCTCACCAGAAAGCTGCAAAGCGTGGATGAAGACACACTAGTCGGAGACTCCACAAACGACCCTAACCGAGGTACCTACGCCATCCTCGAGCGAAGACGATTAATCCTGCATAAGCGCGAAACAGAGACAAGAAGCAAAGAAAAAAAAAAGAAACAGAGATGCAAAAGAAGAAGCTTTTCACAACGCCCGGTGAAGACGCCAGAAGATGACACACTAATCATCATCATCGATAGATAATTTGGACATCACCAATAGATTTTTGAATACCAAAAAATTGTTTTAAAATTCTGCTAGTTGATTGACATAAAATACGTGTGAAAAATTCAAATACGTAGAAGCTTTATGGTGTTTGCATCTTTCCATTATGTCCAAGAAACCTCATTGGGTGCGCAATATGTCACCTGGGAATGGTTTTGGTGTTGCACCTTCGATGACCAATAGAAAATAGAGACTTGTAAAGCATATTCTAAAGGCCTTGTACAGTATAGACTGATTGAAGCGAGGAAAAGTAGAGATCAATTTCTAATCAAAGCATTATTTTTTCAGTGTTTTTTTTCAGACTTAAAGAAGCAAGCGCAAGATTATGTAGAGAGAGTCAAACGTGTTCATGACTCAGTTATGTGTAGGTTTTAGAGGTGGAACAATAATAGGTAACCGAGTTTAATTAATAAAATATTTAAAACCAAATTCCTTGTGTAATTAGGATTTAGATATTTACTATACTTACATAAAGGGGATTCCAAACTAGGTTAAGTCTAATAACATAATACATGAGAATTATATGAGATTAGGAATGATCATTCCCTATAAGAGACATCAGGTTAGATTGGCGGAGACATAAAGAAGCAAGGGCAAGAATAAAAGTTGCAAGGCAGAAAAAAATTTCTTTCCTTAAAAGACAACCTTAAACACTAAGAAATAAAAGGTGATTCACACTTCCACAGCAATGAATGGGGAAGACCTTTCATAAGAAGACGACCACCTTTTGATAGAAGACGGATGACAATTCTGATGCTTCCTGACGATATGATATTTAACTGCTTAGCCCGCATCCCAATTAGACAGCTCTTTCTTTAGATTCAAAGAGATTCAAGCTCTCTCCTTGCTTCAGCCGAATTTTACCATTCCGACAATACAAAAATCAGCTTTCACCCTCTTCTTGACTTTTCATCAGGAAAGAACATATATGGAAAGTTCTGATCGAAGAAACCCAAGTCATGACCGAGCTAAAACTGAAGTTGGTACATATGCTCCTATTGGGCCCCATACTGATCGGTTCAATTCAAGTAAGCCATTTCACCAATTGGAGATCGATCGAATTCCTGCTGTTTTATTTCAATCCTAAGAGGCCTACAAACTATTTGGAAGCTGCCAAAACGACACACAATCTGTTTTCACGTGTGGAGCAAGAGGAGAATCAATACTTGCCATTTTTGGATCCAAGCACTTTAAAACTCCAACGGTCAAATCCTCAGCTTTTGCGCATATTATAAACCATCCAGAACAGCCAGAGGCTTCTAAGAACATGCACTTTCCTCCCCAGTTTTTCTAGATACAAAATAAGGCCCCACTTGCATTATTTGGATGATTGCACCATCAATTTCTCCAACGGCCATAATTCTTTGAATTTGCGATTTCTTTCTTCTTTTAGTCTTTAGAACTGTTGTAATCTGAGCTATAAAAGCTCAGCTCTTAATTCATTGTAAATATCCCTTGATCGAATAAAGTTATTTGAAACTGTTTTCTCTTTTTTCACAAAGTTGCAAATTCTTTGTGTTGTTTTGTTCATTAGTGTTATTTGTGAGCAATCATAAGGCTATTTGAATCTGAAGAGTGAGTTGTTTGAGTGATTTATAACAACTTATTTTGTTCATTGATTGAGAGAGTCAATCTCTATCCACCTCCATCTCTATCAACAACCATCTTCTGTGAGTCAAGGCTTGGAATCTCTCGATCATCAAGTGATTAGAAGACAAAGTGATTCTGATCCTACATCATATGGTATCAGAGCTCAAATCTCCTATCTAACCCAGGTTGTGTTCATCCAACCTTTATCTATTTCAATTTTCTGTTTTATCAACGTTTCATCATTTTATTAAATCGAAAACCAAAATAAATTTTGTTTCTTACTTTGTTCTTGTTAATTCGCTTCAGAACCATCCTAAAAGCCAAACAACATTTTTAGTTGCTTCAGTTAATTATTTGTTTCAAATTTTTAAAAAGAAAACCCATTAAAAAAATTATTTTGTTCAATTTTTCCTTTATTGATTTCAATTTGTTGTTTTCCATTGAAAAAAAAATTCAGAAAATCAAATAAGTTTTTTTTATAATTAATTTCCATAAGTGATTTGTTAAATTCATAAAAAAAAAGTTTCCATTTCTTTTATTTTTTCTTGCCTTTTTTATTTATTTTGAGCTAAACGTTTCTTAATCTTTGTATTTTCTTTCGTTTTTGCGAGAACACCATCTCTGAGATCTATTGGGGTGAAGAACCAGACCTCTCATGGAGTGGAGAAGAAGATTACAACAATAGTTCTTGGAGAGAAGGTAATGATTCTGAAATCAGTCAAGGATAAGTATGTGAACGTGATGAAGAGCCTTGAGATGACGAGGTAAAATCAAAGAGTGCATTTGATGAAGGAGAATGATGTGCTCAAATAAATCCCTAGAGCTACTCTCCAAATTAAGAGATCGATGCAGTACTTAGGGGTCGAATCCACAAGGACTCTAAAACCTCACGATAGACTTTTTCGTTTCGAATTCAGCTAAGCGAGACAATAAATAAATTAAAAGCAATGCAAAATAAATATAAAAATTTCGGGTTGTGTAAACAAGTGGGAAAACGTCAGGTCCATAGAATTTCTTAGGAATTTAAGTAATTAATATTAACTAATTAATTAGGATCTAATTACGAACCAGTTCAAGAACTCAAATCGTTAAGAAGGTAAAATAAACCAACATTTGTTGCGAGAATTAACTATGATTAAAATCTAAGAAACCAAATTTCTTTGTGAATCCTAAATCCTAAACAAGTATTAAGCACATGTTCAATTTGTTTATAAATTATCTAATCCAAATTGCTTTGCAATTATCTTATTTGCTCACTTTAGATTCCGTCATATTATAAATCACACTGTCGTGCCAATTTAACAACCTATGATCTAAATTTCAGGTGATCAAGCTAGAACTAGCCTTAAAAATAACTTACGTGAAGAACTATCAAGTTTGAATCCTAACCAATCAATCAATATATCATTCTATGAAAACCCTAATGAGAATTCCCCAAACCTAACAAGAGATCTACTCACACATATCAATTGAAACAAAAGACATGAATAAAATAGATATCATATGAAATAGAATAGAGAAATAGAAACAGAGGTTCGAAATCTTCTCTCAAAATTGTACAAAGTAAGATCAGCCCCAAGCTCCTAAATCTCCTAGTGTTTTTGTCGCCCAAGTGAAAGATAAGATCAAAAGAACTTAAAAAACCCTAATTATATCATCTAAACACGAGTTGAGCTCTTTTGTAAATAAATGGAACTTCTGGGCAAAAACTGTAAATTTCTAAAATTAATAAATTTCTGCTCAGATGTAAAAATTGGACTGCGTCGACCGATGCAAGTTGTTGTGTCGCCCGACATAAATGCACTTGAAAAACACCAGCTTCGACTTCTCAGCCACGATGCTCCAAAATTGCTCCATAATGTCCAAATGATCCCAAATGTGTGTAAACCAGTAATAGACTCTAAAAGGACTCTAAAGACACATAAAAGGCTCGATTATGTACATATATAATGGCTTAAAACCCATAAAACCATGATATATCAGAGAACACAATGGAGAGACTAACCCTCAAATCGGTCTAGAAGAAGACCATAAAGAGGAACCAGATTCTGGGGAAATTTAAATTAGAAGAAGAACAAGGGCAGTTTTTTTAGCCTTACCATGAAAATAGATCGTGGTATGAAGAAACTGATTCAAAATTCAGTTCAGAAGAAACCAAGTCACACTGTGAAGATTCACGGCACCATGAGGCTGAAACCGAAGCATGTTTTGGTGCTGATTCATAACGTGAAGAAGAGAATAGACCATGGTGTGAGATACCTTACTCTGACCATGCGGAAGAACAACAAGGAGAGACTGATTCTCAATACTCTCAAGAAGAGTTTGCTAAAGAGAACGAAGTCAAAAGTGAGGCTGGAAGAGATTATTCTAGAGAAGAATATGCCGAATAGGATGAATACATAAGTGAGGAGCCTCAAGACTTTAACTTCTCAAACCATAGCCAAGGACCAGATGCCTACATACAATGTGCAAACGATATGGAAGAGTGGTTAGACTCAAATAAGATTTCCGAAGAGGATAAAACCACTATTGCCGAGGAAACTCTCACCGAGGACACTTTTAGGCATTGCGATCAAGATGCATACTATCGACTTGAGTATGAGATACCAGACGCCACTTGGGAAGAAATGAAAATTATTATGCGTGATGAGTTCGTGAACGATGCTGACAATATGCATCAATACTATCCAAAAGTCTACACATTACCAAGCCAAGAAGATGGATTCTAGCAACAAGGCCGACTGAAAAGGCTAAATAAAAGAAAGCTTGCTGTCCCAAGCCAAAGAATGTGTCCCCAAACACTCTAAAAGAGAAAACCAAAGCTAACCAACCTGTTAGAGACAAGGAGATTCAACCAGCCCCAATCCAATAAGTCGTGGCTCAAAAGCAAAGTCCAAGTCCAAAGCAATGTAAGTCTTCTAACCTTTTTAAGTCAAAAGAAGTGATTTGTTATAGATGTCATAAGAGAGGACATTTTTCTGCAACTTTCCCTGAGAGACACGTGATAAACAAAACTTATTTAGAACCAAAACTAAGTTCACCGAAACCAAGTAATTGAACTATGTTTTAAAAATTCCAGTTCTAGTATATTGCTCTTCTCTATGCCAAAGGTTGTTAATGCAGATCATATCATGGAGAATTAGGATAAATAAGTTGTAAGAAGCATAATTCTTGAGAAGCAACATTTGGGAACAACAACATCACAAATTCAAGTAAGTGAAAATTATACTTGAAATTCAACGAACTTCTTAGGTATTGGAAAATTTTTACATTCACTTGTAGTCTCAAGCATGCGGTTTTAAGTGATTATATTTCAATTATAATGCATTTGATTTTGCCCCTAAGAGTCAAGAAGCAAACAGGTACCGTAGCAAACAATGACCTGAGAGACACCACATCACCGTGGAGCTTAAATTTGGATCAAAGGGAGGACACAGCTACACAAGATGATATGTTGCGAAAATCTGAAATCTCATAGTGTAAACTAGCCTCTGGAGGAGATGAAGCTTTCACCAAAAATATCCTGATCCAAGAAGACCACCAGACCAATCAATAAATCAACAAACTGTGTTGCTCATGGAAGACAAACTCACCAAATATCTTGACCAGGTAAGTAACACTCTAATTCAATTCATTTATAATGTTTCTAAAACTGTGTTAATGAACCTGTTATGTCTAGAAGAGTTTGAGAAAAATTTAGGTTCATTAAATAAACATATGAAACCAATTTCTTGTCTTAAATTAGATCGATTATTTGATACACTTTGGGGAGAGGAAATGGTTCAAACTAATTTTTTTTTGCTTATTTATAATCATGACAAGACTTCCATAACACACTTGTTTCTTGTCAAAGGTGTTGAAGTCATTACAGGTCCAAAAGAAGATCCCAAAAGGCAATTCATCGAAGAGAAGGGAATTCATGGACAAGAATCAAAACCATGAGGAGTACATGTCTTTGTCTATCACACCTGCTGTCAATGAAGATGAGAGTGTCAATGATACACTTCAGATCAAAGAGAAGCCACTTGATCTAATCCGAGGTACAATTCTACACCCTAGAATGGACTAACTTGACTTATCAATGTGCAGGTAATAGATTTTTGAAGTCAAAACGTTTTCAAGGGGG
>VBRH01002294.1:19916-30458 GCA_014578085.1 Cardamine resedifolia
GCCACTCTCAGCCTCTCTCTTTCTCTCTTTGAAGGTGGCCACGAAAATTATGAGAAAGAACTAAGGCTTCTGCGATTTTTAGGCTTTAAATAAGCTTAGGTTTATTTTCGGTCCACTTAAATTAAACCAGGAATTATAATTACTAAAATTAATCAATTCCTCTCTTGGTTTAATAATAAACCGCAACCCAGTCTCCTAAACCAACATTAAAATTAATCCACCTCCACTTTTCAATCCTGACATAAAACTCAAATTTCTGTTTTCTGGAACACGGGCGTTACATTGCTAAACAGTTTTGTCTTATTCGTCGACAATAATTACATATAATTGTCACAAGATAACAAATATGTTAGGAAGTTGGATAATATTCTAGGTCCACGAATCAAAAAATATAACACATATATTAGACATAAAACATTAAGAAAAATTGAAGGAAATGTTTTCTCCATAGAGTAGATAAAATGTGCAAATGATATTTCCCAAAGGGAGGAAGTCAAATTTTACCTCTCCCAAAGAAAAAAAGTCAAAACAAGAGGCATATATCCACTCTGAAATATTTACTTCCGTTGGAGCCAACTCTCATACAAAAATATGTATCCAGAGTTGGGAAAAAGGTGGTGGGGCTTCTACTGAAGGTTCAAAATTATGGTGGATGAGAATCCGAAGACGGAAAAAAAGAAGCAGCAAAAAATATATCTTCAAAACTATAACCCGATATAGGAATTAAAAATCGAGATCTGGTGATAGAAGGGATAAGGGAGAGGATGTTATCGGTAAACGCCAAGAGGCAAGAGGAAAGGAATGATGAAGAATTTCAGCGAGTGAAGGTGCGAGAGGGAAAATATATTATGTTGGGAAACGAGATAAGATTTGAACCAGAGGAGAAATATGGATTTAGAGACGGGAGGAAAGTGGTGGAGCTTCTACTCGAGATTGAAGATGAGGGTGGATGGAAATCCGAAGACATAAAAACAAAAAAGAAGCAAAATAGAGTCTGAGATAGAATTAGAAATGAGAGCTGGTGAAGCAAGGGTTGAGTTAAATGATGTTGTCAGAAAACATTAGGAGACAAGAAAAATATAAAATTATAATATAGAAATTTAAATAAAATTTTTCATGTAGAAAAATAAACTAATGTAAATAACTCTCTTCTCTAACAAAATATGTTTTTTCCATAAAATAATCTTATTATATAAACTTTGATGCATCTCAGGAGAGCTCGACACGTGTCAAAATTCTAATTAACAAGATCATGACACGTGTTGGTTGATCGATTAGATTATGTCAAGTGTAAAAACAATATTTCCTTAATCGAAAAGAAAAACCAATAAAAAAAATATTATTTATGAAATGAATTAGTTTAGTGGTTAACAACAAATTTTTAGTTTAATGATTCTGCTTAAATATAATTTATTTTCAAATTTAGAAACCCGTCCATCGGACGGGTCCTAACCTAGTTATTTATAAACATTTATAAATCTGTATTTTATGTAGTTTTGAAAATAGATAAATAAAATGGTAAGTGATATCACAAAAATTCATGGATTCGGAAGATATACAAATTGTTAGAGAAATGGGGGCAAGCCAAACATACATGATAGATTATTATGGCATCACATAAAGTCTGAAAAATATGGTCAAGTAAGGATATTGACTTGATCAAGCTATGACCAATGTTCTAAGATACGGCATGTACGACCTTATATACGATGTACAGTAGAAAGCCGTACTGTATTTATATCATACAGTAAATTTGTGCGGTGACAACAATATGGCCGTATATACACAGTGTAATCGATGTATATATAGTATAGCATATACAGTTTTTGTTTTTTTTAAATAAAATCTTTTAACAAAACTACGTAGATTTATTTTGCTTTTAAGAATAAGTTGATCCTAAAAAGGTAATTGGGAGATAACCTACTTAATCAATGTTGTAATATACGCTAACGCTAGACGTACGACGAGACATTGTATAGTGTATAGACGTATATACGGTCATTTCTACGGGACTATACGGTAAATATTTTTTTGTAATATATAATGCATTTATTATCATTTTTTTATGTATATACATATGGGTCAAAAGTTTATGTCATTTATATGAATATCAAACATTAATCGAATAAGTAACAAACTATACATTCTTTTTCTATTTTTATTTCTAAATTCTAATAAACTTCAACACTAGATACGAAGATAACATGATCATGCTTGAAAATTATTCAAATTCATTTCGAAAATCTATCAGAAACGATACAAAGAACCAGACACAAATAAAAATAATAAAAACAGAGTTTAAAGCATAAAACAGAGCATTGGTGCATCAAAAACTAAAAGTATTAAAGGGTACCTAAAGTGGAAGAAGATGGTGAATGGGGAATTAGAGAGTAGGAGACTAAACGTTCATGTTAATAATTAAGATTTATATAAAATCTTTTAACAAAAGTACGTAGTTTTTTTTTTTGCTTTTAAGAATAAGGTGACCCTAAAAAGGTAATTGGGAGATAACCTATTTAATCGTTCCCAAAACTTATTTTCTCTTAATTATTAATATGAATGTTTCGTCTCCTACTCTCTAATTCCCCTCTCACCATCTTCCTCCACTTCAGGTACCCTTTAATAATCTTGGTTTTTGATGCACTAATGCTTGGTTTTTGATTCACTAATGCTCTGTTTTATGCTTTAAACTCTGTTTTTATTGTTTTTATTTATGTCTGGTTCTTTGTATCGTTTGTTTATTGATTTTAGAAATAAATTTATATAATTCTCAAACATGATCATGTTCTCATCGTATATAGTGTTGAAGTTTGTTAGAATTTAGAAATAAAAATAGAAAAGGAACATATAGTTTGTTACTTATTCGATTTATGTTTGATATTCATATAGATGACATAAACTTTTTTGACCCATATGTATATACATAAAAAATTGATTATATATGCATATATAAATAAATAAATATATATATATATATATTATAAAAAAATGTTCACCGTATAGTCCCCGCATAAATGGCTGTATATACATCTATACACTATACAATGTTCCATTGTACTTCTAGCGTATAGCGTATTTTACAACATTTCCGACACACTATGATCCAGACAGGGATGTTTCTCTTTTACCTTTTTGGTCCGATTTTCACCTTTTTATCCTATTTTTTATTTACAAAGGGTGATTTTGTAATTCTCTTTTTCTCTCTTAATTTCACTAGTTCTTGTTAGATTGAGACTAGGTGGATAGTTAGAGTTGATATGGAACCCAAAATTGATATGAATTGGGCTTAATTTTGGTTAGTTTCAAAACTTTTGTTCATGAAATTTCAATTTCGGGTTTGGGTGTTGTTTGATAGATTTTAGTGTTTGATTGTGTTTAATCATGCTCATATGATGTTGATTAAAGCAATGGTTGAATCAATTTGTGCCCATATTAAATTTTTGAGATTTTGCCGAAATATTCGACATATTTTGCTTAAATTGGATAATTGAGTTAGCAAATTGCTTAATTGACATGTTGCAAAATACTAAGTTCACGGTTCATGGTTCACCAAGCTCCCATCGATGATGCGCAGATAACACATCGGGTCAATATTGGGTACCTTCTTGCCTCCGCTTCCACAGAAATCAAGACGTGACCAACAGATTTATCAAAGAAAGTGATTGTGATTGGGAGTCTATTGACTCCAATTCTTGAGCATTTTGGTATCAAGGTTCCACGTTTAACCCTAAAGGAGAAGTGTTTATTCGTGGACAAGAAATATTTGGAAAAAAGCTGCATTATGGTGCCAAATTTTCCGCTTAATAGTTTTCAGGATCGCACGCTGATCGGTTTATTCGGTTACCTCAGGTTGGACACAAATCTTTGATCATTAGGGAGAATGTGGAGCTTTTGCCCCCTGCTGGTACAATCTCCGAGCGTCCAGCTCAGGTTCAAGCATATTCTCGTAGGACTCTACGTGAGCCATTGCCACCAAGAGCAGTTCTAGAGGTTTATGATGCTAAGGCTTAGCAAGCTACACATTGGGCTTATATGTCTTCTCAGCCACAGAAATCTACGTCCTCTTTGTTGCCACCAGACTTTAGTGCTTATATGTCTACTGAGCTCACAGAGGAGCCTCAGTCTGAGTATGAGAGGTGGATGGTAGTCACTACCAGGAAGAAGAACATCATGTTGCATACGATTTAGGGAGCACTTTCTCGGATTCGTCCTTGTTGAACTGTCCCACCTACAACATATGGTGATGGAAACCATGAGGACCTTGTTGACAGAGGTGATGAGTATTATCCACACGCCCACACAGCGAGCTTTATGCCTTCCTATTTCCAGTTTTATGATTATATAGTTGTGAGCTATTGGGAGCAGCAGGTTGATTAGGCAGGTTCATCTGGTCACTTTTATCACATAGCAAAGGTTGAGGAGCGCCTATCTAGGTGCAGGAGGAGCCCATGCAATTTAGCCGCCACTAACACTCCATGCGGTCTATCATTTGGTTGTATTTGCTTCCTTGTATATTTTTATTTTGTTTTTGTTATTATTTGCTTTCGTGTTGTTATTAGTATCACCTTTTCCTTAGATTTTATTTCACAGGGAGACGCAATGAAGCATGTTTGGAGGAAGGGTGAACGTTCGTTACTAACATTGTGTTTTTCTGGTTTTTTTTTCTTATTGAGTCTGTTGTTTTATCAAGTCAAAACTTATGAGAGTTTTATGATGATCTTGGATCCATCTTGTGTTGACTAACTTTCTGACAGACTTCTAACTACAAGAAAACATGGGAGTAGCGACGATTTTTTACGTCGGAAAAAAGTCGTCGTAATTGTCAAACGAGTTTACGACGATTTTATGAGAAATCATAAATAGTCGTAAAATACCGTCAAATGTAATTGTCGTAAATCCGTCGTAACGTTACGAGACCTTTATAATGAATTTATGACATATTGGAAAATCGTCGTAAATTGGTTGTAAAATTACGACTGGTTTCAATGATTTATTTTTACGACGAATTAGCGAGGAAAAATTAATTGGTAGGTGACCGCGTATAGTTAATGTGTACTAGACACTTTACGACAGATAGTTTTTGACGTAAATTCGTCGTGTAATGCATGTAAATCTCTCGTAGATTGTATTCGTTGTAACGCCGTCGTTTTATTTGTACCTAACACCCACAAAATTTTCCTATAAATATAGCTCATCTTCACTCTCTCAAAATCACGCACAAACACAACAATAAAAAAACATTCAAAACACCAAAAAATGTCTTCTAGAGATGATGTTCGTAACCAACGAAGATGGATGTATAAGCATAAAGATTCCGAGGGAAACGTAACACAAGAGTTTGTCAACGGATTGAAGATATTCATGTACCAGGCGGGTCATACACCACTCACTCTTGAAACCGGTAAAATGTTATGTCCTTGTCAGAAGTGCAAAGATACAAGATTTGCTCTTAATGATACTGTATGGAAGCATTTACTAAATAGAGGATTTACGCTTTAATATTATATTTGGTTTCAACATGGAGAGGGTAATGATGGTCGGAATGAAGCAAGTAGTAGTAATAGTAATTTTGAAGCTGTGGGTAGGGAGGAACCTAATAATTTTCATTACCATGATCATTATCATGTAGATCAGGGAGAACTAGAACATGATACAGTTTACGACATGGTTACAGATGCATTTCATGAAACAACTTCGTCATTTGTTGATAATACTGTTGAGAAACCTAACTTAGATGCAAAACGGTTTTATGAAATATTAGATGATGCTAATCAACCTATATACGAAGGATGTAGAGATGGTTTGTCGAAATTGTCATTGGCATCTAAGATGATGAACATTGAAATATATCATAATTTAGTTGAGGTTTGTATGGATGCATGGGCAGAATTGTTCAAAGAGTATTTGCCAGAAGACAACTTGTCTGCTGAATCATATTATGAGATCCAAAAACTTGTTTTCAGTCTTGGGTTGCCTTCTGGAATGATAGATATGTGCATTGACAATTGTATGATCTATTGGAAAGATGATGCTTAGTTATAGGAATGTTGATACTGTAAGAAGCCAAGATATAAACCGCAAGGAATAGAGTACCGTACCAACGGATGTGGTATCTACCAATAACAGAGAGGTTAAAAAGATTGTATCAGTCTAAAAGGACAGCTGCAGTGATGAGATGACATGCAGAACATTCGTAGACGAGCGGGGAGATCAGTCATCCTTCAGATGCAAAGGTATGGAAATATTACAAAACGGTACACCCTAATTTTGCTAGAAATGTTCGGAATGTTTACCTTGGATTTATGCACCGATGGATTTAGTCCATTTGGAATATTTGGTAGATAATATTTTTTGTGGCCAGTAATCGTCACGCCTTACAATCTTCCCTTAGTGATGTGTATGGAAAAGAAATTTCTATTTTTGAGTATACTAGTTCCTGGACCTAAACATGCAAAGCGGTCAATTGATGTATTTCTGCAACCTCTTATACATGAGTTGAAGGAATTATGGTATACTAGGGTTCGAACCTATGATTTTTCGGTAAAACGGAATTTTACTATGAAAAGTGTGCTTATGTGGACAATCAGTGATTTTCCAGCATATGGGATGTTATTAGGTTGGACAACGCATGAGATATTATCTTGTCCGTATTGCCTTGGACAGACAGATGCATTTCAGCTGAACTATAGAAGGAAAATAACTTGGTTTGATTGTCATTGAAGGTTCCTCCCGATGAACCATTCTTATAGAAGGAATAGGATGTTGTTTAGGAAAAAAATAAGTGTATGTGCCCTCTCACTAGTGTATTTATCTGGAGAACAACTTGAAGCACAAATTGATCATTATGGTGCCCAAGAAACATTTAGGTGTGGGGGTAATTGGCATCTCCCACGTAATATGTTGGACGGATATGGGAGCATCACCACTGGCACAAGAAAATCATATTTTGGGAACTTCCATATTCGAAGGATCTTCTCCTCTGCCACAATCTTGATGTGATGCATATCAAGACAAACGTTTTTGATAACAACATGCATACAATATTAAACGTGGCAGGAAGGAGAAAAGATAGCAAGAAATCAAAGTTGGACTTACCTGCTATATGTTCAAGAAGTGAGTTGTGCATTACAGACGTGGCCAAGTACCATTTCCTATTTTTAGAATGGAGTCAACTGCAAAGTCTGCGTTGTTCAGTTGGGTGAAAGAAGACATGAAGTTTCCCGATGGGTATGTTTCTAATCTCTCCAAATGTGTCGAAGAAGGGCATAAATTTTCTGGGATGAAGAGTCATGATGGTCATGTCTTTATGCAACGACTACTTCCATTTACGCTTACCGAGCTACTTGACAAAACTGTAAATGAAGTAATACACAGAGTTTTAACCCAAATAAAGACTGCAAGTGCACAGACAATCGCAATAATATAGATGGGATCAAATCCACAAGGACCAAGTGTCACACTACGATTCTTTAAGAATTAAATTAAGCTAAGACAATGATATGGTTTGGTGATTGTATCGTGACAGAAAATAGCAAATTAAATGGTGTAAATATTAATTAAACAAAGCGCTATGTCAAGGGTGATTCGCAGGAATCCAGAGATCGTGAACCAGACAACTATTCAGAGACAAATAAACATCGTCTAGAACTCAAACATGACTATATAACTAATCCACTGTTGTGGTATCAATTACTTTATCTAGCAACCTAAAATTCCAAACTGTCATTTGAACTTAGAATTCTAAATAAGCATTAACGAGCAGGTTTGATTTTTTCACAGACCGCCTTAGCATCAGCTTTCGTTGGTTAAGGACAATCCGTTCACTTATATTCCTTTCAGGCATTTAAACAAACACTTTTGATGCGTTAAACAACCTAAGATCAGAAACTAGGTAGCTAATCTAATTCCAGCAATAAGAACAACAATAAGTGAAGAACCCTAAAACTAATTCTCTATTTATGTCTGATTTTAATGATTCATAGATCCTTTGAAAGCCTTAAACCTAACTAAGAAATTACTCAGACATGAAAATAATGAAAACACAGGGAAATGAAGAAGAACTCATGATTAAATAAATAGAAATCCAAAGGGGTTCGGAAATCTTCTCAAGAGATGCAGAGTCAGAAATTGGTCTCCCCAATCTTACAAATTCCAAAAGCGGCTCAGATTCTGAATAATAATGAAGCGTCATCTAAACAATGGCTAAAAATGAATAAATAGGCTAAAACACAATTTAGGTTATTTTAGGCGAAATTGAAGTTTTCTGCATTTTATACGGCTGAGGCGGGATCAATCTGGCAGCTCACGGCAAATGGGATCGATCGATCTCATCTAGATCGATCGATCTGGATACTCACGGCGAACGGGATCGATCGATCTGGATTAGAATGATCGATCCTGATGGAAACGATCGATCTGGAATCTGACGGCCATTCTCTTATGATAGATCGATCAATCCATGTGTAGATTGATCGATCTGAGGTCCAAAATCTCATTTTCTTCTTCCATTGCATCCATTCTTCGCTCCTTACACATTAGACTCCGTCCCAATCATGTTTCAACCTGAACAGACTATAAAGACATAGAAAGGACTCTAAAACCATGATTGAAAGGCGTTAAAACGTGTAACGCCCGCGTTATGGAAATTAATTAATTTAATTAATTTTGAGATTATTTCGAGTTTATGAACCGTAGATAATCTCGGGAAATTAATTATTGAGGTTGAAATAATTATTTCGGGTTTGTTCCGAGGGTGTCATAAACCGGTTAAGAAGTTACGGGGTTTTCTCAAGGACGGAAAAAGTCTAGTTGACTTTGACTTTGACTTCTTCTTATTTTCTTCTTCTTCTTCTTCACGTGAGGTTGTCATTCTTGAGCTGAAAGAGAGCTTGAGAGAGCTGGAGCTTGAATTTGAGAGAGAGATAAGAGAGAAAAGAGTTAGTGAAGCTTGGATCTTGCGAGATCAAGAGAGATTGAGCTTAGGAGATCGGAGGAGAGGGCGGCGAGGCTGGGCTGTGCGTATCAGATTGTCCTCTCATCTCGTTAAGGTTTGTTCTGTCTTTGATCTTGTTCTGAGTTTCTGGTCCGTGAGTTTGAGAGAAGATGGTGGCTAACCGGCGAATCATGGCGAGGACAGATCCGTCAAGTTCTAGGAGAAAATAGAAACGGAGGATCAAATAGAATCTTTTTGATCTGAAATTTTATGGAGAGATACACAACATCTGTATCTAGCCATAGCCGCAAAAGGTTTTTAATTCGGGATTATGGTCAGAAAGTTATAGCCATTCTTCTGAGGCAAAACTTTGCAAATTGGAGTTCACCGCCGTCGATCTTCAAAGGCAGTTTTCTGGTGAACCGTAGAGAGTTATGAGATGATCTACATATCACTGGAAAGCCCCGGATGTCAGCTTTCGAGAACCACCGGCTGATTTTGATTTTCGATGTAAACTTTGGCCGGAAATCTGAGTTTAAGTTTGTCGTGGCGGAGGTGGTGGAAAGTGTGGTGGAGGTGGTGGCCGGAAAAGTCATGATGGGGAGTTGATGTTGCCGGCGGAGGAGAAGTGAAAAATTAAGAAAAGTTGTTGAAGTTAATTATTAGTGATTAAGAGTTAATTAATTTTTAATTAACTTTTGATTATTTTAATTTTCTAGGTTGCGTTCGGGAATTTTAGGGGTTTTTAATCTCGCGTGGTTTCGGGAAATTTCAGTATTTCGTCGGGAAATTTCCGTGCGTGATCCAGATGAATGCATGACCGTAGGATTAATTCGGGAATAGTGAGTAGATTAATATGTTTTTCTGTGTAGACCATTGGATGAGAGTCATGACATGTTATTGATTGGATAATGGTATGAATTATATATTTTTGGTACTGTATTATTTCTCGTGTTTTAAATCCATGTTTGTACGGGAGGATTTTTCCACTCAGTGTTTGGTTTTCCAAATGCTGATGCATCACTGTTGTCGATGCAGGTAAAGATAAAGGGTGATCGTGGAATCGAGGCAGTGAGGAGGGGATGATTAAGACTCGGGTTTTATTTGCAGGTTTTGGTTTTAAACTGTAAGGTATTGTATTGATGTTTGTTTAAGTGTTTAGTTTGATTGCGAATTTATTGATATATAATAAATCGATGTCGTTGAATTTGTTTAATAATATTTATGGGAATATTCGGTTGTTTCAAACGCAATACATCAACTCCCCTAGACTTAGTGTTTTGCTTGTCCCCAAGCAAACTACCAAGAATAGAGTCGAGGTTTGAAAACAGAAACTCACCATACCTTAGAACACCGCATCAACTTTCTGAACCTTCAGAGCAAAAAAAACAAATCAAGAGCCGGTTAGTACTACATGTACTTTACCATAAGCATAGAAACTTCACCGTACTCTAGCTCCCAAAATCTTAAGGAATCTCTGAAATCTCTATTGTTGACCCTTTAACATTCATTAATTGTTTCCAAGTGCAGTCTCACAGAGGGAATATCAATCGCAACAAGGGTTTGGAATGGGAGGCCGTATAATGGTGGTTGAAGTGTTTAGGCTCTGC
>VBRH01002295.1:0-11215 GCA_014578085.1 Cardamine resedifolia
AGAACATTTTCCGGATTTACAGGAATTGCGGTCTGTGGCGGTAGGGGACCGCCACAGCTGGACCGCAATGGATGGACCGCCATGCTTTGTCTGTGCTGTGTGTGGCGGTGGGTGACCGCTATGGATGGACCGCCACACCTTGCATATAAACACGCTTTCTGGAGACTTTTGTAGCGGTCGTTTGACCGCTATGGATGGACCGCTATCACTCGTCAAGCATAGCGTACCGGTAGGCTACCGCCATGCTTGGACCGCCATGAATGGTATGTGCTGTGTGGCGGTAGGCTACCACCACAGCTGGACCGCCATGCCCTGCACACGAGTCATGCTTCCTGGAGAAATGCATAGCGGTCGTTTGACCGCTATGGAACGACCGCCACCAACGGTGGCGGTAGGCTACCGCCACGGGCCTACCGCCACAGATACCCAGATCAATAAGGACTTAGGGCTTAGGGTTTAGGACTTAGGGTTTAGGGTTTAGTGTTTAGGGTTTAGGGTTTAGGGTTTAGGTTTAGGGTTTAGGGCTTAGGGGATTTGTACTTATATAAGAGAATTACCTTTTAATAAAAATGTTATTTTCGTCCTAAATAAAAATTAGTGCTATTTTCGGAACAAAAACTTTATTTTGTGCTATTTAAGAGAATTGCCCTACAATAATTGAGTGAGTGAATCAAATAATTTTAAAAATTTGAATCTAGATATTCATTTGCGATAAATCGGTTGAGAAAATCAATTCAGTTTGTATATTTGAATATATATATATATATTAATTAAAGTTAAATAAATTTTATATTATATGTAGATATTTCAAATTTGGAATTTGAATTTTTATAATTGTAAATCTGTTTATTTTTATTCCACATCTACTAAAGAAATATATTTTTGAATTACAGTGTGTTAACAATATAATATAAATTTGTACATTATATTTCTTATATTAAATTATTATGAGTTAAAGATAAAAATAAATTCATGTCCGTTTAAAAAAATTCAAATCATAATATATGTAGAAAAAATGCATATTATTTTATTGTAAAGCTAATGTGATTATTTTCTTATTTATAAACCATATTATCAAATTAAAAAGAAGAATAAATAGTATTATTAGAAGTTAGTATGATTTATTTAAAAAAGGAATAAAAAACGAGAGAGATAAATTAGATAATTACTATTTAATTAAATAATAAATGAGTTATATAATAAATATTAGATTAGAATAAAATTTTATGTCTAATGGCAAAAATGTAATTAGTCTATTAATTGTTGTCTTGTTTTAAAAAGTCTATAAGAATCATTCTGGTGACAACACGTCAGCATAACATCTCCGTAAATTAGGGGTGTCAAAATGGGTAACCCGACCCAACCCGACCAAAACTCATCTGGGTTCGAGATTTATATGGGTTACCCGACCCAACCTATTTATTTCATGGATGAAATTTTATATACCCAAACCCATAATCGTTAAAACCCACTAGTTAAATGAGTTATATGGGTTACCCATATATAAATTAAATATAATTAAAAATCCAAAATATTCCATATAATTATATAACTAACAAGAATTTTCAAGTAAAAATTAAATAAAAATAGCTAGTTATTAAAACAGATAAAAACATCATAAATTTCTAAACCATAAATCCATAAAACTATAAAACCATAAAACAATAAAACCATAAAATTTAAAGAACACTTAAATCTTCTTTTGATATATTTGACTCTTTGATTTCATCTTCTGCTTCATTGTCTACAAATGATTTGAAAAATAAAAATTTAGCAACTTATGTATGATAATAATAGTTATAGGTAATATTAACAAAATAATGAATATAGATATTTTACATATTTGTTATAAATTTATAAATTTTTATGTCTTAATAGTGAACCCATGGATAACCCAAAACCCAAATGGGTTAACCCACTAAACCCACAAACCCATTAGGGTTGACCCATTTATTTATATGAGTTTAAAAATGCAACACAAACCCACTTAAATAATAGGTAGACCGGGTTAACTTATGGGTATTGACCCATTTTTACACCCCTACCGTAAATACCACGGAGAGTAAAGTTTTTCTCTAAAGTTTGTTTCTCAAATAATATATATTAGATACAATTGAAATATGATAGTAATATAAACTTTTTGTTATCCTAACCTTATTTCCACTTCTATAAATAAACTATCACCTCGCTCTACTCGGTGTATTTTTCTAGGTTATCCAACAAACCATTGCGGTTATCGTTGTCTAGACCTCTCCACTCGTCGCATCATCATTTCTCGTCATGTTATCTTTGACGAAACAACATTTCCTTTTGCACCGGTTGTAACTCCGGCACATCAAGCTCCACCATCATCACCCATTCCTCTTCGTACCACCATGCCCATCATTCCACCGCCGGTGCCTCAACCTCCAAATTCTCCAACCGCATCTCCTTCCCCACAGATTTCTTCTCCAACAATTAATTTTCCTCAGCCACAACCTTCACCGTCTTCCTCTGGCCACATCAATTCTTCACCTCACTCTACTCTTCCGGCCAACTCTCTTACACCGGCTTCATCTTCTCCCCCATCAGCTATGAACTATCATACCTCGTCTGGCTCCTCTCCTTCATCGGTTCTGAAACACCCGACCCGATTTTTTTTTTTTAAAATATAATAATATTATTCCCATAAATAATAATAACTCCCAGCTGACGAAACAAATAATAACTCAGCAAAAATGATTTATTATGAACCAATAAATTCGAAACAACTATCAACCTAACGGAAACACCAAACAGCAACAACGATAAATAAATAAATAAAACACCCTCCCGGTATGTCATCTTGAACCGCCGCCGCAGTTCCACGAGCTTCAGCTAACAGTTTTATCATATCTTTTACCTGCGCCATTACGAATAGACGCAGTCAGTATTTAATAAATACTGAAGAGGCGATCAACCCGTCTATTAGGTCAATTAAGGACATAGAAATACAGAAACCTCCCGGCATAATTAAATGCCTGAATTCGATAAGCAGCAACAACAACAATTTAATTAATTATTTTCACACCAAAATAATTTATTAAATTTGACCAAAACAACAATTAAATAAAATTAACCATTCAGCAATTAATTATTTTTACACCAAAATATAATTAATTAAATCAACAATTTATTAAAACTCCACAAATCAGCAATTAAATTATTTTTTACCAAAAATAATTTAATTAAATCAACAAATCAACAATTTATTAAAACTCCACAATTCATCAATTAAATTATTTTCACTAAAAATAATTTAATTAAATCAACAATTCAACAATTTATTAAAAATCCACAAATCAGCAATAAAATTATTTTCACTAAAAATAATTTATTTAAATCAACAATTCAACAATTTATTAAACTCCACAAATCAGCAATTAAATTATTTTCACCAAAATAATTTAATTAAATCAATAAATTAACAAATTATTAAAACTCCACAAATCAGCAATTAAATTATTTTTACACCAAAATAATTAATTAACTTCAACATAACAACAATTTAATTACAGCAATGAAGTCAGCAAATTTCAAGATTTAATTAACATACCATTGATTTTTAACACTACAGTTAATATAAAAAAAACACAGAAATAAATCCCACGCAAAAATTATACCGGAAAATTCCGTAAGTCCAGTTTGACCACAGTACTACACTCATTTTAGCCAATCACAAGAATTTTTTCGCAAAAATTCTGCAATTTTTTTGGAACTCCCCGGGATGAATAAATATATTTCCAAACGCAACATAACACAAAATAATAAAATAATCAACAAAACTTAATTAACTACTAAACAACAAGAAAAGTCCTCTTTCCTCTTCCTCCTCTTCATCCTCAACTCGCCGCCAAACTCTGCAACTCTCACCTACCAAATCGGAGCTGCCACAACCGCCACCAACACCGACGCACCCTAACAACAACACCGCCGATCACCTCCGTCATGGCTAGCGTCCGTGACAACCATGACTCGGTCCTCACGACACCTCCATGGATGCCACCGTCTTGCATCTCGGCCTTCCACGCTCCATCACGGGTCAAATCTAGCTCTACCTGATTCACAACCAACACGAGGCACAAAAGGAGGAAGGTCTTATCGGTGGCTGGACTCTCGTGTTCCACGACCGAACGTCACGCTTGAGAACACACCACCTCTCCGCTCTCGTCCTCGGATCCCCCTCTCTTTGACCCAAGTTCAAGTTCAAGTTAACCTCTCTTAATGGCTGGCGAGAAGATGAACGTGAAGCTCGAAGAGAAGTGGCGTGGAGTATAACGAGAGGAGTTTTAGGGCTTCTCAACAACTTTCTGAAAATTGCAAGCAAGTCCTCACCTCTTTGGTCTTTTTAATACAGCCCCACCGCTTCTCCTTTTAACACTTAAACCCAACAGAAAAACTGATTTAAATAAAATAACCCTCTAACTTTTAAATTCTCCACTTAAAACCCCCAACTAAAAATACGGATGTTACAGGTTCAACATCAGTCTTCTGCATCATCTTCTTCTTCGGCCACTTCATCTTCACTATCTTCAAATTCTGGCCCTTTGCTTCCACTATCACCAGCTGCTTCTGCATTGTCTACATCTGATGTCGCTCCACCACCTAGGATGACGACAAGAAGTCAAAGTGGCATCTCTAAACCCAAAATTATTGTTTCTCTTCACACTGACATTGTTTCACCTCTTCTCTTATCACATGTTCATGCAGCTAGGGATCCAAACTGGAACTTTGCCATGACCGATGAACATGGAGCTCTTAAGGAAACTAATATGTGGGAACTTGTTCCACGGCCTCCTAACACTAACATTATTCGCTCTATGTGGTTATTTCGACACAAATTCAATGCAGATGGAACTGTCTCTCGCTACAAGGCTCGTCTCGTCGCCAACGGCAAATCACAAGAAATCGGCATTGATTGCGACGAAACGTTCAGCCCCGTTGTCAAACCAACCACAATTCGAACAGTTCTTCACCTTGCTCTTTCGCGTGACTGGCCCGTTTATCAACTAAAAAAAATTAAAATTTTTTATATAATGTACAAATTTATATTTTTTAATCTTTTTTAATTTTATAATTGTATTAAAAATTTGATAAGAATAAATTGTAAAAGTTCATCATAATGTTTTATTATTTAGAAAGTTTTTAAGAAGTGTCAAAGTCGAATCAATATTGATTAAGGAAATTTTTATGAAATATTTATTTTTTTTCTTTTTTTGTTTGTTTTCCATTTTGATTAAAGAAATAGATTTACAAAAATAAAAACTTTATTTTCTTTATAATTTTTTCCTTTATAGAAAACATATCTTATTTTTTCGTTTTTTAATCTTTTCAAATTTTACAATTGTATTAAAAAAAATTTAATAAGAATAAACTGAAAAGTTCATCATTATTTTTTGATTATTTAGAATTTTTTTTAAGAATTCTAATCAATGTTGATTAAGGAATTTTTTATAGAATTTTTTGGTTGTTGTTGTTTAGAATTTCAGCACTCATTGTTGTTCTCTAATATTTGATATTCCTGAAAACAATAAAATAAAAGTTTAGATATAAAATGAATAAATTAGAAAGATAATGTTTCAAAAATTACGTAGTAGCCCAAGATAATTATGATAGCAATGCATTCAACAGAGAAAAATATTGTTAAGAAGACGTAATAAAAAGACGTTGATGCCTAAGAAGGAAAGTAACAACCAATCATGATAACATTGTTATGTTCAAACCCTTCTATGCATTAGAATAATGTTCATGAAATTAAAAATGACATATAGTTTATGAACTGTTTAGATATGTAAAAAAATTTTGGTTTTGAATTTGAGAAGTTGTCAAATAGGTTTTGTAAAGGTGGGAAATTATATTTCATTTTCTTTTTAGAATTGTATTCCTTTTTAATTTTTTTTTTTTTTATAATCTATGGTTTTATTCCTTTTTTTGTTTAGCTTTTAGGATTATGAACTACCTTCAAAATTTCATTTTTCAAATTAAAAGTTGTCAAAATATAATTTTAATTTAATTAAACACTTTTTAATCATTTTTTAGTTAAATTGTATTTTTATTTTGATGGATTTTTCAAATTAAAATTTGTAAAAATATAATTCTAATTTACTTAAACACGTCAGACAAGTTTTAATAGAGGTGGGAAATTAGAATTCTTTTTCTTTTTAGAATTCTATTTTTTTTTTAAAATTTTATTTTTAAACATGTTTTTATCCATTTTTTTACTTAATAACTATAGGGATGAAAAATTAGAATTCTTTTTTTTCTTTTAGGATTGTATTGTTTTTTAAATTTCCTTTATTTTTTTTCTGATAATCTATGATTTTATTTAATTAAACACGGATCAAAATTTGATCATTTTAATTGACACATGTCACACGATCAAGCGAGTTACTAACTTTGAATCATTCTCCTCTATATAATAAAATTTATTTTCATATTATTATGTTTTGTTTGTTTATTTTTGATATTTTTTATTATTATTTTGTGTTATTCTTTAGTTTACTTTTAATTTAATTTTTAAGTATTTTATTATTATTTTTTATTTTTTATATATTGTATAAATAATTTAGTTTTTATTTATATAAATATATATATATATATAATTTATTGATATCCGGTTGATCCGATCCGAGAACCCGGAAGGCAGTCCGGGTGGGGTATAAAAATTAAAAGCATTGGTGTAACTGTTGAACCGATCAATTAGGGGTTTTTTTTTTCTCCCTCCGCGATAACCTGGGCTTCGTCAATTTGTGTTCATCGTCACCTAATCGAACTCGCGTTGGTTTCTACGATTCGGGGGTCTCGGAAACTGTGAACTGATTTCTTCAGTGAAGTTACACACAGTTGAATTTTTGTTGAAATGACTTAGTCTTCTTGTTTCTCAGTTAATCGTTGTTCTTCACGCACACAAAAAGCTTATCTCAGCCTACATTACATGAATTTTGTTTTAGTTTTTAGCAATTTGGTAGTTTTATTGATTTATTATTTATTTTTGCCTTCTATGTTTTCTTCAACTCGATTATCTACTATTCTGCTGTGTTTCTTTCTTCACGAATTTTTTGATTCATGAAGACTTTATAAGTTCCTTATTGTTTGGTTATGGCACATTATCACAAATGTATTGGATGGTTTTTTTTTTTTTTTGGTTTTATGGACAATGCTAATGATTCATTTGAAAGATGAGTGTGTTGCCTTGTTTAACAGTGGATCTGATAGAGATTCAAAGTGATTTGGGATTGATTAATTGGGGCAAATGGTGGATCATTGATTATGGTAGGAGAGTATCGTGGGACTGATTGATCTATTCTATGCTATGATGGTGTTGTGTTTTCCTTTTATGTGTCTTTTGGTGTTAGTATTTATAAGCCCGTGCGGAGCAGTAGAGGTAGGGAGTTGTTTTCAGAATATTTGGCTTAGCCTTGGGGACAAGTGTTCTGCACCTTGTTAGGGTATTCTCGCTTATGCTTGTATCAGGAATCGATCACCTTGTTATTAACTGTAAAAGGATTGTTCAATTCTAAGTTTTTTCTTTTTTTCAATTCTAAGTTATGACAGCATTGATCTTAATTAAGAGTTGTTGTTGTGATGTTGTTTGCTTCCAGGGATGGCACATGTTCCTAAGGACTTGGATAAAGATACAATCCATTGTTTCGGGCCAAATTCTTTTAAACTGCACAGGTTAGTTTTCTTTCTTAAGCGCTCTTTAATTTAATATCTTGTGGCAGCACCATACCTTAAGCCTCTTTAATATCTATCTTCTGCAGGCTTCCAGTTCCAAGGCCTGGAGAGGTCCTAGGATTGGTTGGAACACACAGTATCGGGAAATCAACTGCTCTCAACATTTTGGCTGGAAGAGTCAAACCAAATCTTGGCCAGTTCAATGCAAGTCAATTTTCTCTTGTCTCTATGCATAGGAATAATTATGTATTTATGATAATGATCCTCCTTCTTGTTCCTCTTGCCCCAGAATCCCCCGGACTGGCCAGAAATTTTGACTCACCTCCCTGATAAAGAACTTAAAAGCTTCTTGACCCAGATTATAGAAAAGAAACTAAAGGTACTTGGGTTTTTTTTTTTTTCCTGTTTTTTCTTTCTTTTTCCCTAAAGGATTTGTTTCTTTCATAGGTCGCTTTTAAGCCACAATGTATCCTAGAGATCCAAGGCTCTATACCTAGAGTCAGGACGCTGCTTGAAAAGGTGAACCAGAGAGGCATGATGAAGGAGGTCTGTGATGATCTGGAGTTGAACAAGGTCCTGAACTTGCAGCTCACCCGTTTATCTCGTGAAACTCTCCAGAGGGTTACTATTGCTGCTGCCTTCTTACAGAAGGCAGATGTCTACATATTCGATGAACCATCACATTACCTCGATGCCAGGCTAAAGTTCAGAGCTGCCAAACTTATACGTTCTCTCCTCACTCCTCACAGGTTTCATTTTGATTCTGAATTTTTCTCTCTTGGTCTAGACTGTTGAATAACATATTTATATTTTTCTTGTTGTAGCTATGTGATTGTTGTGGACAGCGACCTTAGTGTCCTTGACTATTTGTCTGATACCATCTACTGTTTGTATGGGAAACCAGAAGCTTATGGTGTCTTTACTCTCCCCTTTAATGCCAGAGCAGGAATCGAAATTTTCTTGGATGGGTTTGATCCCAGAGAAAAATTGCGTATTAGGGACGAATCTCTCGCCTTTGAGGTAAATTGGTTGGTCTCCTAGTCTTAATTCATAGACAAGTGGGTCACTGATAGTTTTATCTTTCCTGTTCCAGGTTGCTAGTACTGCATATGCCAGTGACGAGGAACCCTTCTTTAGTAAAGGGTACAAGTATCCAGACATGACTATAACGTCGTCTCTGGGTTTCAAGCTGGAAGTTACAGCAGGGGAATTCACTGACTCTCAGATTGTTGTGTTGCTGGGAGATAGCAATACAGGGAAGACCCTCTTCATCAAAATGCTGGTAACATTTCTCAAGTTTTTATATACTCTTTACATTCTTAACTAAGATTTCTCTTGGTTACCATAGGTCGGTTTGGTGAAACCTGACAGAGTACAAGGAGTAAGACCGACGGTGCCAGAGTTGGTTGCGTCATACAAACCGCAAAAAAATGTCTGGAAAGGTGAGTGTACAGTCAGACAAGTGCTAGAAACGAGGGTACCTATTGCACAGATGCATGATCGGTTTGTATCAGATGTGATAAAACCGCTTCAGATTGAGCAATTGCTGGATCGAAATGTGGGCTCACTCTTGTATGCAGAAACGCAGAGGGTTGCCATAACTCTCTGCTTAGCGACGGTGAGTATTATTATCTTACAATTTAAAATAATGAAGTAGATAAAAGGTTGATGCTGCATTTTGTGCATTGTGACTTATATCTGTAAAAACACATCCCCCCTCCCAAAATGCACTGCATTTTGTGCATTGCGGTTCACACCGACACTTCAAATGATAGAACAATTAATTCTGTTGATAGAATTGTTAATTCCATTCACAAAATAGTTAAATTCGTCAAATTTTATAATCACATGCGAATTTTAAATGTACTCTAGATATTTGGATAAGTAAAATTAAGTATTTGGATAAGTGAATTTTGGTGGGTATTAACGGATCTCTAATTGAAGCGAGTTAACTGAAATTAACAATTCTGTCAACGGAGTTAACTGTTCCATCATTTGATATGTCGGTGAGAACCGCAATGCCACTTTGAGGGTTTAAACAAGAAAAAGTTTTATTTTGGAGGTTTAAAGTAGAAGTAAAAAATCTTAAAGGTTTAAAGTGGAAGTGGTTGCCACCTTGGAAGTTTTTTTTGGGAATTTCCTTTTTTTTCCTAACAAACCATATACAAATAATCTTGTTTTTGTGTTCGTATTATATTACACTTGATTGGGCTTTCTTAACTTGTTGACCAAAAGATTAATGGGTGGGCGTTCTTAACTTGTTCACATTGATCTTCATTACCAAAAGATTAATGGGTAAAACAAAAATACATTCAGGAAGTAGTTGGTTATTCGCCATTTTTGATCTTCTCTTATGATATTATTGTGTTGTAGACAAAAAAAAATCATGGATGGAGAAATCATCTGAAAACTACCTAAAACTAAAAAGAAAATCACAAAACACCATCTTATAAACTCATTTTCTTTATAAATTATTTTTAAATAAAAAATAGTACTTTTACTGTGTTACCCTAAAACAAACTGGATATTTACACAGAAAACCTGGGTTTTATCCACCCACCCAAACCTTCTCGGATTTAACCCAGAAATTCGAATTTCTCATTCAAATCGAGCGATTCAACTTAATTTCGATCACTTTCTCATTCAAATCAAAACTCAATCAAAACCGCTCTTTCTCCTCTTTCATAAAACTAGGTATAACTACCTCGATTTTCAACTCAAAACATTGTGTTCAATCGATTTGTTTAGGTAATTGAAGATGGTTAAGAGAAGGGGAGAGAAACTCAAGACAAATATTACTCCAAAGGAGCGATCTCCGGTTCCGGTTCCGAAGAAAGTCATTTAAGAAGAAGGAGAAAGCCACGGGACTGACGAGAAGGAGCAATCTCCGGTTCGGAATGATGAGGAATTCGCTCAATTCGGGAGGAGTGAAGAAGAAGAGAGCGACCGCGAGGGAAGTGAAGAAGTAGGAGACGAGGGAAGTGAAGGAGGAGACGAGGGAAGTGAAGGAGGAGACGAGGGAAGTGAAGAAGAGATCGAAGAAGAGAGCGACCGATCTCTGGTTCGCCGGAATGAAGAAGAAGGAGATACGGACGAAGGAAGTACAAGCCGAATAGTGATCGACTCAACGGTAAGTAGTTAGTTGGATTCGATTGATATCTTGATTTGATTGAACATGTAGAACTAGGTAGAACTAGGAAAAACTAATTCGTTTAAGTTAGGGAAACCAAATTGCTCTTGATATCATTCGTTTTAATTAGGGAAAACTAGTTGCTCTTGATGTCATTCGTTTTAGTTAGGGAAAACCAATTGCTATTGATGTCATTTGGAATTGAATTTGTGGGTTTTAAGTTTTTTATTATACTGGTAGAATTAAGAAAAACTAATTCGTTTTAATTAGAGAAAATCAATTGCTCTTGATGTCATTCGTTTTAGTTAGGGAAAACTAATTGCTCTTGATGTCATTCATTTTTTATGTGATCATGGAGAGCATACGGGAGCCGCTTGAAGTCGAGAACAC
>VBRH01002298.1:1422-11529 GCA_014578085.1 Cardamine resedifolia
TTTACGCCACACCCATTTGGATTGACACCCTATATACTGCAATGACATGCTTAGGCATATAGGGAATTGAAACCCCTACTCTTAAACTATAAAAACTGCTGTTTCAGCGTCTAACTCATGTGCAACCCGCACTCTGCTCAGAATATCGGCCTGATTAGCCGCCTCCCAACCCAGCGGCTCAGACTCCTCGGATACAACACATAATCGTAAGGCACTCACCATGCCCACTAGAGTCTCCGCATCTCTCTCTGTATCCGAGATCACTCACCTCCGGTTTAAGGCATCAGCCACGAGATTAGCTTTACCGAGATGGTAAGCTATCTCCAGATCATAATCTTCAACCAACTCTATCCAGCGCCTCTGCCTCAGGTTCAGCTCGGGCTGAGTAAAGATGTACTTCAGACTTTTGTGGTCCGTGAACACCTAAACTTTCCCGCCAAACATATACGAGCTCCAGATCTTCAGCGCGAACACTACCGCATCCATCTCCAAGTCGTGGCTAGGATAGTTGCACTCATGCTTCCTCAACTGCCATGAAGCATAGGCAATCACCCTCCCCTGCTGCATAAGCACACATCCGAGTCCCAGCCTGGACGCGTCGGTGTACACAACATACGGCTCATCTGGCTCTGGCAAAGCTAACACCGACGTGCTAACCAACATCTGCTTNNCCCTGCTGCATAAGCACACATCCGAGTCCCAGCCTGGACGCGTCGGTGTACACAATATACGGCTCATCTGGCTCTGGCAAAGCTAACACCGACGTGCTAACCAACATCTCCTTGAGCTTTAAAAAGTTCTCCTCACACTGCGGTGACCACACAAAAGGAACGTCCTTCCCAGTAAGTTTAGTTATAGATTAAGCCATGCTGGCAAAACCTTTGACAAACCTCCGGTAATAACCAACCAGCCCAAGGAAGCTCCGAAACTCCGTCGCATTCCTCGGTCTCGGCCACTCCTCTATAACTCAAATGTTCTCCGGGTCCACAGCCACTCCGCTCTCTGAGACAACATGACCCAGAAAACCCATCTCCCGCTGCCAAAAACTGCACTTGCTCAGCTTGGCAAACAGCTGCTGTTCCCGGAGCTTCTCTAAAACTCTCCTCAAGTGGCTTGCGTGCTCCTCAGGACTCTCAGAATACACCAAGATGTCATTGATAAAGATAATGACGAACTCATCCAAATACTCCTGGAAGACCCCGTTCATCAACCTCATAAATGCAGCTGGCGCATTAGTCAACCCGAATGGCATCACCATAAACTCGTAGTGTTCGTACCTCATCCTGAAAGTAGTCTTCCGAATATCCACCTCAGCTATAGGAATCTGGTTGTATCCAGACAATCTTGGAGAACCACGTAGCTTCGCCCAACTGATCCAACAACTCTCCAAGGTCCATCGACTCTGCTAGGAGTTAATAATAATTATGGAGTTATTATTAGTATTGTAAAAAAAAAAAAAAAAAATTGGGTCGGGGCGTTTTAGGAAAGGTCCATCGATTCTGGGCATTAGCTTGGACTTCCTTTCTTCTTGAAATCATTCTTTTCTTAGATGTATCCATGCAAGATCTCCAACTTCAAATATAAGTTCACACCTTCTTTTGTTGGCTTTCCTCACGTATTGTTCGGTCTTTTACCTTATATTTTCTCGGGCCTTCTCATGGATTTGTTCGAAAAGCTCAGCCTTTTTATTTCCATTTATGCTTGCTCGCTCACTTAAAGGTAAAGGGGTTAAGTCCATAGGAGACAAGGGATTAAAACCGTAAACATACTCAAATGGGGAGTACTTTGAAGCAGAATGAACCTAATAATTATATGCAAACTCAACATGCGGTAGACATGCTTCCCAAGAACTCAAATTCCTTTTTACTAATGCACGCAACAATGTTGACAAGGTTCGATTAACTACTTCCGTTTGGCCATCAGTTTGAGGGTGACAAGTTGTTGAAAATATTAATTTAGTTCCAAGCTTAGAGCACAATGTTTTCCAAAAATAACTCAAGAACTTGGTATCCGTATCCGACACTATAGACCTTGGCATGCCATGCAAACAAACTACTTCTCTAAAGAATAAGTCAACTATATGAGATGCATCGTTAGTTTTATTGCAATCAATGAAGTCAGCCATTTTAGAGAACCTATCAACGACAACAAAGATCGAATCCTTCCATTCCAAGTTATAGGCAACCCTTGCACAAAATCCATAGAAATTTCATTCCATTCCAAGGATGAGAAGGAATAGGGAGAGGAGTATACAAACCGTGGGCTTGGACCTTAGACTTAGCTTGTTTACATGTGACACATCGTTCACAAATTCTTTTGACATCCCTTTTCATGTGTGGCCGATAGAAAAGATCTTGTAGTACCTTAAGAGTTTTAGCAACTCCAAAATGTCCCATTAATCCTCCACTATGAGCTTCTCTAACAAACAACTCTCGAGTAGAACAGTTAGTCACACACAATCGATTATCAAAGAACAAGAAATCGTTTTGCCTAAAATGTCGACCATTTGATAGCTTTTCACACGACTTATAAACTTCTTGGAAGTTGACATCTGTTTGATTAAGATCCTTTAATTGTTCAAAACCTAGCAACTTAGTTTCAAGGAAAGAGAGTAGAGTGTACCTCTAAGATAGGGCATCGGCCACTATGTTATCCTTTCCTTGCTTATATTTGATGAAATAAGGAAATGTTTCAATGAACTCGACCCACCTGGCATGTCGTTTGTTGAGTTTTTGTTGCCCCTTTAAGTGCTTAAGAGACTGATGATCGGTGTGTATTACAAACTCAGGTAGTGTTGCCATGTTTGTAGCGCCCGAACTAAAGCATAGAATTCCTTGTCATATGTGGGATAATTTAAGGTAACTCCTCCTAGCTTCTCGCTAAAATAAGCAATGGGTCTTTGATCTTGCATAAGTACAGCTCCAATACATATACCTGAAGTATCACAATCAATTTCAAAGGTTTTAGTAAAATTGGGTAAGGTTAGTAGTGGTGCGCTCCTTTTAAGCTTTGATTCTCTCTTCATCCACCTCAATGCCATCTGCACTCACAAAAAAACCTAGAAACACAAGGTTATCCATACAAAACGTGCATTTTTTTTAGTTAGCATAAAGTTTTTCCTTTCTAAGAACCTGTAACACCATTTCGAGTTGCTTAAAATGCTCTTCTAGATTTTTGCTGTAAACTAGGATGTCATCAAAGTATACCACAACAAAGTGTCTTATGAACGCCCTAAGAACATGGTTCATCTATCTCAAGAAAGTACTAGGTGCATTTGTTAACCCAAACAGCATCACTAACCACTCATACAACCCATGCTTAGTTTTAAATGCAGTTTTCCATTCATCACCCTCTTTCATCCTAATATGATAGCCACTTTTAAGATAAATTTTTGAGAATGTGCTAGAACCATGCAATTCATCAAGCATATCATCTAATCTAGGAATAGGAAGACTTCAGCGTGATATTGTTGATAACTCTACAATCAACACACATGCCCCAACTTCCATCTTTTTATGGTACAAGTAAAACGGGAACAGCGCAAGGACTCATACTTTCTCAGATATGACCCTTCTCCTTGAGCTCATCCACTTGCCTTTGTAATTCCTTAGTGTCCACTGGGTTGGTTTTATAAGCTGGTCGGTTAGGAAGAGTAGCTCCAGGAACAAAATCTTTTTGGTGTTCTATTCCCCGAACTATTGGTAATCCTGGAGGATTATCTTCCGAAAACACATCCTTGAAGTCCTGCATAAATTGGATCATCTCACTCGGCAAAGCCGGTGTAAGGTTAGATAAGCTCGTAAGAGCTTCCTTGAAAACAAAAGAAAAAAAGGTTGTTCCGAGTTCATAGCTTTCTTTACTTCTCCATCCTTAGCAAAGAAATTAGGGTGCTTATCTCGAGTCTCATTTATATTCTTCAAATGGATTTGGTCTTGGTTTACTTCAAGAGGTGTCACCGGGACTAACACGGTTTTTCTCCCTTTATGCTTGAAAGAATATCGATTGCTGAATCTGTCATGAATGACTCTCCTATCAGATTGCCACAGTCTTCCAAGAAGTATATGCCCTGCTTCCATAGGTAGGACATCGCACCATATTTCGTCTCTATAGCCTCCGATAAGAATAGGAACCACCACTTGTTTCTTGACATTCGTTTCTCCACTTTCTTTTAGCCAGTGAATAGCATACGGCGTTTGGGTGATCTTGAACTTCTAACCCCAACTTCTGAATCATGGTTTCACTTGCTACATTGGTGCAAGTCCCTCCGTCGATGATAAAACTACACACCTTCTCATTTAAACCGCATCCCGTGTGGATAAAGTTTTCTCTTCGCTCTTTGGTTTTCGATTGAATACGCAAGGCTCTTCTAGACACGAGTAGTTCCTTTCCTGGCCATGTCTCGCTTCTACGGATGGTGTTTGATACAAATTTTTCTTTACATATTTTGTTATTTTCGAACGTAATTCGATCGATCCTTGCGGCCAACGTTCTAAGGAACATCTTGTTGTAGTTGTCGATTGGCTCCTCTTCAATTTCGGACATCTTTGCCTGCAAGACAATACAACAAGACACCAATAAAAAAGTACTTTTGAAGGTAAATCGATCATATAATAGAGAAAAACATGAAATGACCTTTCGTATGACGAAGAACACAGATCACGACAGTTGAAGATGATCGGACAAAAAAGAATAGCAAATTGAACTCAACAATTCCATAAACACTTTTAACAAATACTAGACACGTCCTAGGTTCAGAAACAGTTGATTTCGCAATTTAATCACACACACATATTTTATGAAAATTCGAACAAGATCGGACAAAATCGACTTAACTTTCTGATGGTTTCTCTTATACCACTTGATGCGATTCGGTGAAGAATCACGCCCCAATTTCACCACAAGGAAGTCAAGAGAGTGATGAGATTGTTCTAGACCTGATTAACGAGCACCTAGAGGTTTGATGGATTAAACGACACCACAAGAGGTTGCAGAAAGACCACTTGATAAGTCCAAGAGTTTCGAGATCGAATCACACGATAACGAAAACAATGATCTATATTTTGAAAAGGTTTTTGATTAAAAGATAGATGAGAAATGAGGAATCATACTACACGACATATAAATAGAAGAAGGAGGTGAAGACGAAGGGTTGGTCGCAAGACACACCTTGGGATATAACACTTCGGAAAATAAGAAAACATTAAAGCAAGTTTGAACATTCAAATGAGAAAGAGACCATGCCAAATGAAACATTTAGCTGACTCTAAGCGCCGAGATGTAAAATTCAAAGTTGATGATTTGGTACTTCTTCATATTCAGCCTTATCTATAAAAGACTTTGTTTCGACGTGGTTCACAGAAGCTCTCTCACCGATTCTATGGTCCTTTTCAAGTGGTTCAGAAGGTGGGTCAAGTAGCTTATTGTTTAAAACTTCCATTTCTTGGCTCGACCATTCCCATCGGCTAGCTAGTCCATTTTCTCAATCCAGAAAAGTTGTCCCTCTATAGTTGGCTTCTTCATAGAATCCTTGATGTCGAACTTCATCTTGAGAATCCTTCCCCAGATTGAGATCAATCTTCCCATGTCTGACATCTATAATTGCTCCAGCTGTAGCCAAGAGGGCCTTCCTAAGATCAAAGGATATTTCGGTTCTTCATCCATCTCCAGCATAATAAAGTGTGTAGGCACTTCCACATTTCCAATCCTGATAGGTAAATCTTCTAATTGATCATGAAGCCGTCTAATAGACCTATCAGCCAAGATCAAGGAGAGTTTGCAAGAATTATACTTACGGAAACATAACGTCTTAGCTACAGAGTGTGGCATGAGGCTTACCGATGCTCCAAGGTCACATAGGCAGTTTTTGAAAGTCAATGGACCTATAGAACATGATAGAGTGAAAGTACCGGGGTCATTTCACTTTTTTTTGGATAACCTTCTTCTCTATAGCAGCACTGCATTCGTGGCTGAGTACTTATATTCCATGAACTTCCTTAGACCTCTTAGCTACAACTTATTTCAAGAATTTTTGATACGGAGGCACAAGCATGAAAGCATCCATTAAAGGCATTCTTACCTTAATTTCCTTCATCTGCTTGTCAAAGAGAGCCGTATAATTTTCCCCTAACTCCTTCTTGAATCTTCCTGGGAATGGAAGTTGAGGCTTGTATGGAGGAGGAACAAAGAGTGTTTCCTTTTTCTTGGAAACAGCAGGTTTTTCAATAGTAGAGGGCTTGACTCTATCACCAGGTCAAGTCAAGAGGTTAAGCTTGGCTTCATCAGTTGATTTTTCAGAAAAACCCTCCCCATCTTGATCATCACTATCCTCAGTGAGTGTTGTATTTTCCGCTCTAGTAGGAAGCTCTCGTCCACTCCTTAATTTGATAGCATGGGCGCTGGCGAACTCCTTGGGGTTTTTGATTGATTTTCCTGTGAGTTGTCCTGTAGGCAGGGTAGAAGAAGTAGAGGCTCCCTTGTTCTCCAAGTATTTCAGTCTAGAATTCAATGTCTAAAATTTAGTGTTGAGATCATTGTAAGAGCAATCCTTGTGGTGCTTCATCTCTGCAAACTTCTTGGCTACCTCCATTGCACCAGTTGCTTGGCCTTGTAGAATCTGATGTATCAAATTCTTCATGTCTGGCTCTAGGGGGTTATTTAGCTGTGGTTACTGTGGTGAAAAACCAGGTAGTGTGTTGAGGACTGGCTGATGCTGCTGATTACCTCCTTGGTATTGTTGTTTAGGAACAAACACTTGGTTCTGATTGTATGGAACAAAAGGCTTGCTCTAGAGATGTTGCTGCTGAGGGGGTAGAATTTATCATGTGGGTTTGCCACATTTGTGCTCCTATAAGAAAAGTTTGGATTGTTCTTATAGTTGATGAAGCCTTTGTCATAGCTTCCCTTGTTCTGGAAGAGACACAACTCTCCACTTGAACAAGTAACATCTTTTTACAATAAATGACCCTTCGTATGACGAAGTTATTAACCTGTGAAGATAAACTTGATCCTTAGTCTCTGTGATTACTTTATGTGTCTCCAAGGAGTGCTCTCTGTGACAGTGATATCTGCAGAAGATATACCAATACAAGATCTAATGGGGAAGGCTGATCCATATATTGTTCTCTCGATGAAGAAATCAGGTGCTAAGAGAAAAACTCGGGTAAAGATCTCTCATTTAGGCATAAAAAGAGATATCCAAATTATCGATGTCTCATCATCCTCATATTTAACTAATCATAATTTTGCTTCATTATCATATAAGACACAACTCTCGTTCGCTATATATTTTAATTTGATTCGGTGCTATTAAGCCACTTAACAAGCCCATGATCAAATCCACAAAGACTAAGGATCGCAACACTAGAGATGTGGAATTCTAAACTAAGTTAGAGCAAAATAAAGGTTTATTTTTAGAAAACAAAAGAAATGAAAACAAGTGAAATGCAAAAACGAAACCAAGAAAAATGCATTGGATCATGGGCTTTACTATCATAGGAGTGGATTGACAATCAAACAATGACGCAAGAGATTGAATTATGTCTCATCCTAGAACATGGAATTCACAACTATGACTAATCCACTCTTGTGGCACTAATCACTTCACTAATCATTTGATAATCAATAACCTTATTGATTATTTGATAATGAATAAAATGCTCAGACCATAATAACATAGATACTATGTGCCATTATTAAAACTCAGAACTATCAAAAGAGAAATATATATTTATAGTTTGGTAATATTTATAAAAGTCATCAACGTTAATATAATGATGAAATGTACATAAATATTCAAATATATACATTGATTGCTTAATATCAAGGTTCATTACATTGATATATATTACACTTATCCATTTTATTATACATTAACTGTTTATGTATACCATGGTCATCGATCATGGACGAGGAATTACCACATGATACTCGATCAATCTGATTTTTCTCGATCATTACCGAGGAATAACCCTTTGATACACAATCTATCAGCTTTTTCTCGATCATCGACGAGGAATCAAAACACGATACTTGATAAATCAAGTTTTTCTCGATCATTACCGAGGAATCACCACCCTATACTCGATAAATCAAGATTTCTCGATCATTACAAAGTAATCACCCTCTGATACTCGATCAAGTATGTTATTAACCCTATTACATATTATTTTGTGCGAGTACAAACAAATGTAGAACAAATCATTTGAACTTTATACATACAATAGTATAGATCTCAACCTTCTGTTTATCTTGTAGGTTGGAAATTTGTCTCTAAAGCTGTGAAATTTAGTCCCTTCAGTATTCATTGTTTGCCAATTTCAGGAATTTGCAAAGTACTTGAATTTATGGTTTTATGTTGTAGAGTTGTGGTGTTAATATGTAATAAAAGAGACTACTTAAGTTGAATTAGAATGTCCTAAAGGTAAATTTTTTTTTTCTTATCTTATTGAATTTTTGGTCAATTCCAGGGGAAAATCAGACAATCGAATGGGCTATGAGGTTACGAGTAGGATATTACATAGCTGAAGCTTTAAATTATTGTAGTACTGAGGGTCGTCCATTGTACTATGACTTAAATGCTTATAGGGTTCTCTTTGATGAGGTATTATTATTCTCTTCTCAAGAGAGTTACTCCATGCTTACGAGATCTACTTGTGAGCTTAAGGCGGGTGATCTTAACGAGTTTTTTTGAATGATTATTGTAGGACGGTGAGCCTCGTCTCTCATGTTTTGGCTTGATGAAGAACAGTAGGGATGGTAAAAGTTATATCGTATTTGTAATGAGTGTGTGAAACGACATATGGAGGTGAGGGTACTTAAGGAAAGTATGATTAGATGTCCTCATTATAACTGCAAGTCTAAGCTGACTCCTGATAAGAGTCATATCAGCAGCCACGTTAAAAATGAACATTTACTGCGTTATATGTTCATAACATATACAACAGCCATTTTTGTGTACTATCATTATATTTGTGTATATAATGGCATTATGATTTATAATAATCACGCATTTATGATTTAAATATATGATTTAATATAAATAATTACCCACATTGTAATGATGCATTTTAATAATTATATTCCAATTTACACTTATATGAATACATGGTAGATATAGCAGCGAGGATGATTTGAGAATCAAATTGAGCCAGTTTTTGATGATTTACTACATGTCTCGGACATGGAAGACGTTAGGGTTCTTGACGACGATATCATACATATGAATAGAGTTAACATTGAGCATATAGGAATAAGGTCAATTAACTTTTGTGATTTATTGTACATTAGTATTATTTAAATGATAATACTAAATAAAATGAGGTGGTTACGTTTTCCATACTGGTTAATATTAATGTACAATATTACATGTATAAATGTTCATTGTTTCGTAATATTTTTAATCCAGTATAATAATAAATATATTATTATATTTATACGTTCATAAATGTTGATGACATTTATTGATCATATGTACAGTTTGATACCCATGAAAAATCTTATGAGATTAACCATCTATTATGTACAACAGTTATCATGTTTATACATGATTCTCTATTTGGAAATATATTGTGTATACATGTTTATATCATGTTTCCAATGTTAATACAACAGTTATCATTTATTGATCATATGTATAATTATCATGTTTCCAATGTCTCCTGGTGCCAAATTAGTAAATTGCATAAGAGCTATATAAGGGGGTGGGTGATGTGAGCATGGCCAGCACAAGGAACTTGGAATGTGATAAAGAGCTTGTAGCCGAGGAGGAGCTTAAAGCAGAGAAGCAGCTCGAAGCCAAGGAGCAGTTTGAACGAGTAAATGAACTTGTTACGGAGAAAGAGTATGGAAAAAATGTTATCTTAACCTCACTGGTTTTGATACATGATCATCAAATGGGCATGTGTCTCATTTGTTACTCTTTTTCCCTTGTCAAGTTTTGTCCCACTGGGTTTTCTTGACAAGGTTTTTAATGAGGCAAATGATTCACATTCAAATTACCCATTTGTTGATCCAGCCCATGCCATCACCTTCAGAAATTGGCCGAAGGGAATATATATCAAGTACAGCCTATTTTCAGCCCATTACAAGTCTAAGAAGAGCCCAAAACAA
>VBRH01002299.1:0-11492 GCA_014578085.1 Cardamine resedifolia
TTGTAGGAGTCTGGTCCGGGAGCTAGACTCGGGATGGTGAGAGCTAAGGGCGTAGAGGACTCGGCGAACGCACTTGCATAATCTTCTTGTGACGGTGCTACCCTCGGGATCCTATCACTTTGGGACATGTATTCAAACTAACGCAGTCTTGCCTCTTGGGAAAGTGCAAAGGTTTTTGGGTTTAGGTAATACTTCCAATGAAAATTGATTTTGACAGCCCAGTTATTTCAAAATCGAACTCTATCTTGTACTATTTTATCATTGTTTGAGATAGTTTATGAGTATATGTATTAAGTAATCTTCATTTCTAATAATGCCTTCTTTCTCTCAGCATCTTTAAACTAAAATTGAGAACACTATTCGAGAAAATAAAATTGAGAATACACATTATTACGAATAATATATTCTTTAACATAAAGGACACTCATATATAAAAAAAGGCACCACAGTTGTTCAAGAAGCCATAGCTTATGGAGCAATCAAGAAATCTCAGAAAACAATAAAATGGTAACTAATATAAGTTGTTGTTTTTTTCTCGTTTTTATGATTCACACACAATAATAAATCATATACTCTCTCCATTTCATAATATAAGATGGTTTAGCCTAAAACACGCATATTAAAAACGTTACTTTTGTTCTAAATTTTTTTATTTAATATATAAACAAAATTAATTTAATAAATCATTAAAAAAAACTGCATGTTACTATTGGTCACACAATATTCAATAAAGTAAAAAAGTTACATAGAAATGTAAAAACATTTTATATTTTGAAACACAAAAAAAAACATCTAAAATATTATGAAATGGAGGGAGTATAAATCACTGAAACAAGAAACTAACTATTTGATTTTTGAAGAAATGTAATAACTTATGGTAAAAAAGGACGTGATTCTGTGGAAATGCAAAGCAGATAAATTCACACCGAAATTCAGCTCGAATGAATCTTGGAGACTAATTCGAGACGTACAGCCAACAATGGAGTGGTATAAGGTCATATGGTTCACTCACTACACGCCAAAATATGCTTTTATGGCTTGGCTTGCGGTACAAAACAGACTGTCGACAGGTGATCGAATGCTTAGCTGGAGCAACAACGCTCAACGGGTTGTTCTTTATGCTCGGAGACAATGGAGACTCGAAACCACATCTTCTTCACATGCCCATACTCAAAGGTCTGGTGTTCTCTTACACCTTAGCTCTTTGATTCACAGTTTACGACTCAGTGGGATACCGTTCTTGGCCTTCTAGTGGACATAACTGAAGAGAAAGTCAAATTGTTCCTGTTGAGATATGCCTTTCAGATCACAATCCATTCATTTTGGCGGGAAATGAATGGTAGAAGACATGGGGAACCGGCTACACATCACGCTCAACTAGCCAAGTACATTGACAAGCAAGTCCGCAATAGACTCTCGACCGTACGAGCCATGGGAGACACTCAATTTAATAAAGGAATGGAGATGTGGTTTGACACTCGATAATTTTGGCTCTTTTCTAAAATACACAAATATTATAGTATCTTTATAAACTTGTTGCACTCGATGTAAAAAAAAAAGTTTTATGGTAGGACGATGATGATCACATGCTATCTTAATAGTTATAAAGCTCCTTGTGAGTGATCACTTCAGTGAGTAAAACTATTAAACTTGGAGGTGCTTGGAGGTTCCATTGAACCTGTGCTTGATTTTGTTTTAGTATTAGCCACACAAATTCTAATTAAAATCTCTTTATAATATATATATATATATATATGTATGTGTATTTGGCGAAAATAATAAATCTTCAATAAATCTTTTCAGATCTCCAAACGAAAATTAATTTTATGTTTAATTAAAAATAGTTTTTTTAAGATAAATTGACCATTACAAAATGATTGGATTTAGGTTTCTAACCAATTTTCTTTGGGGGAAACCGCAGAAGAGCAATCCCTGATAAGAATCAGAATACAACCAGTCTGAAGCTATCGACACAAAGTGAGTTTTCTTTTCTTTTTATATTATTGGATTGTTTTCAATTTATTTTCTCTTTTTTTTTTTTTTTTTTTTAGTAGATCCTTGTTTAGGTAGTGAATGTGCACAATTATATTCTTCTTCATCAAATCCACCTATTGAAAAGAGTTTAAATGAAACCATATGCGAACGATGACTGAACCAATTATTTTTTTTTAATTAACTTCAGTGAGTTATTGTAATACCCGTATCCCGGAAACAAGAAAGTTGAATTTAATTTTCGGGGTTTGGAGTGGAGTTGGTTAACTCCGATTTTGGTTTGGGGAGCGGGTTTGCGTTAAATAATTAACCAATGGAGTTTTAATTAATTATAGGTTTAATTTTTTAAACCCCGTTTGGAATTAATTATTTTCGGTTTCAATTAATCCTGGTTTAATATAATTAAAAGCAAAAGCCCATTAAGCCTAAATCCTAATGAAGAGTCATCTTTAAAGGAATTTAGGTTTTTTGGCTATGTTTTTCGTGGCCACCTAATCAGGAGAAGAGAGATAATGAGAAGAAAAGATAAATGAGAGAAACAGAGAAGAGAGGAAGAAAGAAAAAACAGATCCAACCAGTTCTGGGAGAAAGGAGAAACGGAGGAGCAAACGGAGTCCTATTCATCTGAAATTTAATGGAGAAATACATTATCTAGCCATTGGCCGCTTTGGATTCTGATGTACAATCCGGCTGGAATCAGAGTTTTAAGAAGATGGAGGCAAAAACCTAATTCTTGGAAACTCTAATTTATTTACTTAACCCTAATTTCTATTTTTGGAAAGTTCCTATTTTTTTTGGAAACTTTCTAATGTGGGAAAGTTTTTATTTTAGTAAAGTTCATCAAAGGAAAGTGCAGAAAATTGTCGCAGAAGTTTCTTCTTTTGGCTAAAGTGAGTGTAGTACCGTGGTCGGACTGGACTTACGGAAGTTTCTTGTCTAATTGTGTGCTAGGATTTATTTCCGTGATTGCATGTTTCTTGTGATTTCGGTGTTTTGCTATTGTGTTTAAAAATTACTTTGTGCTGTGAAATAAATCCCAGAAATTGCTGAATTTAATGCTGTAAATAAATTGCTGATTTTTGCTTAATTTAATTAATTATTTTTGGTGTAAAATAATTTAATTAGTTGCTAATATTTTAAATTTAATGGATTATATTTCGGTGTAGAAAGGATTTAGTAATCGCTGAAAAATGATTATTATTTATAATAATTATTTATGAATTGTTTTAAGTTGATGTGCTGCTTGTCGAATCCCGAGCATATTATTATGCCGGGAAATTTTATGTAGTCGCCTGTCTGTAATTGACCTAGAAGATGGGTTGATCGCCTCCTCAGTATTTATTAAATACTGATTGCGTCTATCGTAATGGCGCAGATAAAGGAAAAAAATGAGTTTTAGCTCGAGCTCATGGAACTGCGGTTGTCGGATGAGATGACATACCGAGAGAGTTGTTTTATTTATTTATTTACTGCTGGTTGATTGTTATTGTTGAATTTCCGTAAACCATTAGGCCTTAGTTATTGCTGCTGCGAATTTATTGGGTGATAATAAATCGTCGAATGCTGTTTTATGGTTGAGTTAATTAATTGATTCTCGCAGCTGAAGTTTTTAGTATTTATGAGAATATAAAAATAAAATAAAAATAGGTAGGGACGTTTTATGTGTTGGATACCTGGATTCTTCCCGTGCAGTGAACTGATAAAATCTTCGGTCCTTCAATCTCAGTTTACCTCTTTTCAGTAAACCTGACTTGGTTGATTTCCTTCTGCCAATATGATTGGGACATCTACAATAATTTTTGCACCTAAGTAGAAATCATTATTTTTGGAGTTTTTTTCCTATAACTTTGTCTATATACACTAGAAATATATTTAACAAATAAACAAGTAGAGACATGTAACGCCCCGACCGCCACCGTCCGTGGGCCCCCTTGCCCTCTCTCGGCCCTTGGGCCCCACCCTCGTCCGACGCCCGGTTTATTATTTTTGGGAGGCTCTAAAGACTTGTTACTGTCCCTACAAATCACCACATGATCTTTCCCCGTGTTTTGTCCTCACTCACACGGTACCGACAATGACTTCCCGGTAGGTCACCCATCCTAGTGCTACTCCAACTTAAGCACACTTAACTGCAGAGTTCTGATGGGACAAGTGACGGAAAAGATAAATGCACTTTGATGACATAGGTAACCAAATCAATTCTTTTAAGCCTTTCCACATGCACCACCATATTTTTTGAAACCGGGGTGTTACAAGACAACTTTTATAAAAATGGAATTATGTATACTTTTTAACCTTGTTTAGGATCATGAATTTTATGGATTCTGAGACACAACCACCAGATGATTCACCACATTTGAAAACAATTTACAATGTCTCATGCACTTACTCCAGATTATAAAAGTTTCAAATGGAAAATCCAAATGATAAGTAATATAAATAATTTTGATTTCTTTAATATACATAAAAATTACGGATATGAAGTAAATGTATGTTCAAGTAAAAGCAAGATGTGAAGTAATTTAGGTAACATCTAGCATCTAATCATCTCATGTAATTAAAAACAAATTAGATCTAGAACCAAATTAATTTTTTTTTATATAGATGAAAAGATGCTATCTGAATTACTTCCATGCTCTTACTTTGAGGAACCAACATCTAATCGTTGTAGTTAATTTATAGTATGATCCATGATACAAGTAAACCTCCAAAATTTCCAATTGGCTGGCCGCTTTATTCGTCGAAATGGACATCACTTTGTTGTTTTGCAATTTTCAGACATCTTTACATGTCACCATTTTGTCTTTTATGTTTCCATCATTATCTTCTCGATTAACACATATATATATATATATATATATATATATGTTAGAACAAATTCGAATTAATAATTAATAAATTAAATTAACATAAATGCTACCCAAAAAATTATTCACACATAAAAATCAGATTATTTAGTGGATTCAACATAACAAATTTAGTTTACAAATATTTAGAATCCATAATTTCTAAATATATTAAAGCAATATATTTTATTTATAATATATATCACTTGTATTTTCCATTTGAATCCTTTACATTCTGGAGCAAGTGTAGAAGGCATACTGTAATTTTTTCCAAATGTAGTGAATCATCTAGTGGTTGCATCTCCGAATCAGTAAAATACATTATCCTAAACAAGGTATCCCCGAAATTAGGGTTCATCCCAGTTTCGGGGATTAAAATTAATTTTCATCCCAGTTTATAAGCAAATATCATCATCGTTTTGTAATATAGTTTGAGAAATTTTTTTTTTCTACATCAAACAACATTAACTTCGATATTACAAACAAACTTCTTGCAATGGAACCCATAATCTAACAACATCAAGAATTAACAAAAAAACACTTGATTGAGATCTGGGAAAAGATATGGGATACTTTTACAGTTGGTTCTTAACAAAAAAAAAAGATTACAGTTGGCAAAATAAAGAGAATATAGAGCCAGCTAAATAAAACAAAGATTATGAAAATAAATTGCTTTGTCGATGAATTCAAATATTGCAAACGTCGATGAATTTCAAGAACGATTTGTTCTTTTCCTAGATCAATTGGGAGAATCTTGAAGCCGAAAATGAAATTTGAGGAGTAAAACGAAGAGCATAAAGAGCAGAGTAAATCCCAAAACAAAGTTAATTTGATTCGATGAATTCAATGTTAATCCCAAAACAGAGTTGCACGAAGAGCTTTAAATGGTCCTTACTCTCCCAAGACCTTAAAGTATCTTTTTCCAGATCGCTTCAGTACCTCTTCCGTGAACAAAGACTCCTCTTCATCCTTGTCGGGATCTCGATCGGATCCACCATCTTCATCCTTCAGCCTTCTCTCTCATTTAGGTGCCGCCGAGTCCACCTCCCTCATCCCTAGATCTGTTTCCTACGCCGTCGACATAGACTCTGAATCGTCGTCCCCGGTGGAGATGGATTTGTGGGTAGCGACGAAGAAGAAGAACCCAAAATCGTTTTTCTCAAATTTTTAACCCTAATTTCTAATTTACCCCTAAATCAATTTCCTCTAAATTTTAATTTACCCCCCAATTAGCGATGGAATGAAAGCTTCGTTGTTTTGGCCACATAAAAACAACCAGATACAATAAAAAACAGTGAGTAGTTTTGGATTCTTAAACTACTTGGTTTTGTGTTTTCTGTAAGTTTACTAACACCGACTATATATATATATATGCGATGGTTATATTGCGGGTGACTTTGCAGTTTATGGGATTGACTTGCACAATTTTAAGGTGAAGGTCGAGTTTGAACAAAAAATGTTGCTGATTTTTTAGCAGAAACTTCTAAATTAATAGATACATCGATTATCCAATTGATGTAAATTAATATTTTATATCAATTTTGGTAAAGTTATGCAAACTAATAGAAAGCAAATCAATTTTATTGATTTGATGTCAAACTAGTTAATCACAACATCAATTTTGTGATAAGTAATTTAATTTTTATATATTTGTTTTATTTATAAATAAGTAATTTAAAATAATATCACTTAATTTTTTGATACAATTTAAAGGATAAAATACAATATTTTGATGAATGTTTTATACTTATATGACATTGAATTTTATCAAGTTAAATAAAAGCATAGTTAAAAATGAGCAAAAGTTACTCAAATTTTAATCCTATAACCCAAAATAACCGAATAACCTGAAATTATACTAGTTTTATTCGGTTTCTCATAGCAAATTCCGAACCGAACCGAATTAAGTTTGATTCTTATTTGGATCTAATATTTGTATAATTTAATTTCCGAAATCCAAAATTTTATGAACCTAATAATACCGTATTACCGAATGCCCACTCCTACGAAAATTAATCTCAAATTTTTTGTATTTGAATTGAACTAACGTATATTTTGGAACTTAAATATGTTTTTAACGGTAATTTTTCCATTGAGTTCAGATTGATGTATATGCTCTTAACTTATTTTATGATGATCTAAATGAAAGTAAATTCCTCTAGGAATGGATGAATAAATCGAATCGAACAATCAGGAGAACTATCTTTAAAGAAAGTAAGTTCAACAGTTTATGTTAATTCAATTCAAATACACAAAATTCGGGATCGGTTTGGGTTTGATACAGAAATTGCAGATGAAAAAAAATATTCATCTTTAGATTGATGACTTTCGTTATAATTATGATTAGTGAAGTGAAAAGTACGAAAAAAAATTAATCATATAATTTTCAAAAATAAACTTTAGATTTTTAATTATTATTTAGTGATGTGAGAAATGACTAAGAAAGTGTTGAGGATTCCACCGACGTGGCATATTACATGGCATCGAACGGGAAGTCGGCCAATTTATATCCAAATATTTTCATTAAGTCAAAATCATACTTAAAATAAAGTGGTAAGCAAATTTGTACTTAAAGATAATGAATTGGCAGAATTCATACATGAATATAAAAGTATGACTCTTTCATACAAATAGGGGTGAATGTACATTCTAAGCTGATGACGTAGATTACACGTCATCGACATATGGTTTAAAAAAATAAAATCTGGAAGTGAAATTGAGGGTCGACAAAATGATAATGCATTCCCATATGATACAAGTTTTGGATTTCCTTTTAAGAACGGGAATTCCCAAAATCCTATATGAGAAAATTTTATACTAAATAATATTTTATATATACTATAATAATAGGAAATTGGACATATAGAATATTATATTTATAACATATACTCATTTATTATTATATTTCATATCATTTAAAATTATAGTTTTGTCTTATTTAAACTGAAATCTTATCATTTATTTTAATTTAATTTTAGTTTTATTTAAATTTAAATATAATTTATTATAAGAAAAATGATTAAATGATATGCCTTAGAATTTTATTAAGACATATAAAGATTATAAGGTTAGAAAATGTATAAGCTTTTATGAGCTTTCAATAAAAATAAAAATATAACCTTTTAATTTATATAAGACAAAACTAGAAAGATATAAAATATAATAACAAATCGGTACACCTTTTTTTTTTAAAAAAGAAAATTTTACATTATTTTTGTATGTAATATTATATATGTCCAATTTTCTATTATTATGGGATATATATATATATATATATATAAGATTTCAGGAATTATCGTATAAATTCGCCCACCACTTTAGTTTATGTATGATTTTGATTTGATAGAAATATTTGGATATAAATTGGCCGACTTCCCGGCATCGAACTCATCTTGTTAAGTTACAAAGTGGCGGTCAATATATGCATAAGTCATTGTTCCTTAGTTTGGATATAAAATTTAAAATTATAAAAACTTGGGTATATCTACGCATGGTTCAATTATACATTTAGTTTATATAACGTGATCCCATTTAGGTAATTAATGTAACGGGACTCCCAATTTTTCATCTCAACTTAGTGTTGAGTTCTCTAAAAACATGTATACAGGGAGTCTCTAGTTGAGTCTTTTACAATAAAAAAAATAAAATAAAAATAATATGAAAGAGAAATGAGAGGATTTGAGAATCTTTCTAGAGACTTATTTGACATATGGATTAAAGTGATTGGTTTTGATTTTTTTCACAATTTAAAATTTTAATAAATAATTAAATTTTATAAAAGTTATTAAAATTATATATTTGAGAGACTATGAGATGTTCTCCTCAATACACATGTTCTAATAAAACTTGAAATCAAACAAAAGAAAGTTAATAATATAAGTTTTTGGATATAGTGATTATTCACCTCGACTTAGTTATGACTTATGAGTTACTTAGTTATGACTTATGAGTTATGACTTCTCTATTAAAACTTGAAAAAAGCTTAACATCACAAACTCCAAAAAAATACAAATCAATGGCTTCTTTTAACAGAAAGTCATATTGTTCCAAAACATACTTATATCGTGTCTTAATTTCACTCTCCTTCTCCTCTACCTCTGTTCTTATGTACCAATCATTCTTCTTAGGAACCTTCCAACTTCACTCAGTTTAGCCTTCATCGTGGTCTCCCTCGTCTCTCTTATCTCCTCTTTGCACCAATCTCGATCCGGTTCTATCTGGCGTGTCACGGTTCATCTTACTGCTTTGACGGGTTAATTGATGATCACATGACTTGACTGGAGGAAGCTTCAACAGATCCTCTGTGAGTTTCATCTTTTTGGAGTCATCCATTGAAGATACAACAATGGTATCTTTATGTGTAATATTGAAACGACCGCATCCAAATTTTTTTTTTTTTTTGATAAAACAGATAATAATATTCCAATAATTATTATAATCTCCTAATCCAATTAATTCAAATAATTCGTGAAAAACCCAAATAATTTAATTAATTCAGCTTAACTAAATTAAATCATCAAATAAATCACACAAAACTCAACCATAATTAATTCATCGAGTAAAAATGATTTTAAAAAATCATAAAAATTAATTACCAAAATTTTGAAACTAAAGACTCACTAGTTCCAAAATTAATAAATAATTTAACCAAATTTTCTAACATAATCAAAATCATAAAATAAATAATTCACAATAAATCAACAAATATTCGAATTCAAAATAAATCAATAATAAACCTTAGTCGAATTCTAGATCATTCTCTCTTCCTCGCCTTGATCCCACGATCACTCTTTTTCTATTCCTGCATCAAATAAAGGAGATGCATAAGTATTTCAATAAATACTTAGTGAGACAATCCTCTCATCTACAAGTTATACACACAAACAATTAAAATATTTAACATATTTAAACACGAAAATACCAAAAAAATTAACCATCTCATGAAACACTCGATTTTAGATCCTTCGAGATCATACACGGCCTATATTCATGAAAAATACATCAAATAGTAAAATTGTTTAGATAAGCTTATGGTCATGCTCACCTTTGCTTACGATGACTTCCTTGATAGTATTTTCCTTTTTATGAAACTTTTATTTTTAGAAACTTCTAGGGTTTCTTAAAGGTCACCACAATACAACCGCAACCTCTCTTACTCACCCTACAGCCAACCACAATAACAAAACAACCTTCAACCTAAACTGGGAAAATCTGGAAAATGACAGAACGCACAGCTTGAAAGACGGGATCACGAAACGAAATCTAACCGTCCATTTTCCAATAACACCGTTGACAATTAACCCTTAGATGTCCTGAAGATATCCTAAAAGTATCGTGATGATCATACCAAAGATGAACTCGCGTCTTAAACATATCACTTCACGAAAACACAAATAACTTTTAGAATAACAACTCAAATCAACATCCACAAAATGGTACATCTAGATCTATAGATTAAATACAATGTCAAAAAATTTCTTTATCAATTGAAAAGATTTGCTAGGTCGAACCTCTGCTCTACCACAACCTGTCAGATCTGACTGCAACTCCTTCTTGTGCAAGCTTCTTTCTCTCTTTCAGCCACACTCAACCTCTCTCTTTCTCCCCTTGAAGGTGGCCACAAAAATTATGAGAAAGAGCTAGGGCTTCTGCGATTTTTAGGGTTTAAATAGGCTTAGATTTATTCCTAGTCTACTTAAATTAAACAAGGAATTAGAATTACAAAAATTAAACAATTCCTCCCTTGGTTTAATAATAAACCGCAAACCAGCTTAACAACCCGCACTGAAAAATAAACCGACTCCACTCTAAATCCCAAAAACTAAATTCAAATTTTTTATTTCCGGGACACGGGCGTTACAATTCTCCCCCACTAACATAGATTCGTCCTCGAATCAAACACTTTTGTCTCAACCACAAGAACTCAACCCACATATCACAATACATTGGTCACACCTTATCACTCCGGCCCACACAACCGGTCCTGAGATCAAATACTATTGACCTCCGAGGTCTACATTCAGTTACTGGCTTAAGACTCCGGTCATAACTCTTTGCTCACAACTCAAACTCATACCTCTCCACTCTAAGACACCAAGTCCTATGAGTTCTGGATATCCATACCACGCCGCTCTCAGGCCACAAAGTCCTTTCGAGCTCTCGGTCTCTAACTCATGCCACTCCACTCTGGGTAATATAATCTTACGAGTTCTCGGTAATCACATACCACTCTACTCTGGGCTATATACCTTACGAGTTTTCGGTATCGCACTCATACCACTCAACTCTTGGCAGTATAACCTTACGGGTTCTCGGTATTACATACCCCTCCACCCTGGGCTATATACCTTACGAGTTCTGGGTAACAGAGGAACTATCCATCCTCCTTAGAGTTATACAGGACCGGTCCATCCTTTGAGCAATCATGTATTGATCTGGGTATCTGTGGCGGTAGGCCCGTGGCGGAAGCCTACCGCCACCAACGGTGGCGGTCGTTCCATAGCGGTCCTATGCATTTCTCCAGGAAGCATGACTCGTGTGCAGGGCATGGCGGTCCAGCTGTGGCGGTAGCCTACCGCCACACAGCACATACCATTCATGGCGGTCCAAGCATGGCGGTAGCCTACCGCTACGCTATGCTTGACGAGTGATAGC
>VBRH01002300.1:6372-17884 GCA_014578085.1 Cardamine resedifolia
AAATCCACACAAACTTCCTCCTTCCTTGAGAAAAACCCTGAAACTTCCTAAAAGAAGAAGAAGAAGAAGAAGAAGAAGAAGAAGAAGAAGAAATCCACACAAACTTCCTCCTTCCTTGAGAAAAACCCTGAAACTTTCTAAACGAATTATGACACCCCAGGAACAAATAAAATTAATTATTCCAAACCCAATAATTAATTTCTCGAGACTTGTCTAAGGTTCATAAACTCGAAAGAATTCTGAATTAATTAAATTAATTAATTTTTCCAGAACACGAGCGTTACAGTTACCACCACCGGACCAGCCTCATCACCCTTTACTTCGATCATCAAATCGTCGAGTAGGCCACGTGTTACCACTGCCTTCTTGGATCATATTCAATCAGTGCTGTTTCGTGTTATCACCGTCGTTGACCGTGCATCGCTGTCTTGCTGAACGTGCATCGAGAGTCTGCCCCTCGTGTATCTATCGAGTTTGCTCGTGTCAATATCCATCCCTCAATATCATGTATCGCTGTCTCGCTGATCGAACATCACCGAGGAAGATCACCGTGTTATCACTGAACATCGCACGCTCAATCACCGTGTATTATCATCGTGTCGCTGCACGAACATCGTAGCGCCAGACGAACATCCCTCCCTCGTACATCAGTCTGTCGGCCTATACCATTGAAACTCATTCATCGATCCGTCGTTGTTCATCTCACTGGCCAAACATCACCAAGAAGGATTACCGTGTTCTCGTTGAACATCGAACAAAACCGTCAACGCGAATCTTTGTGAAGTGATCTCCCGAGTCACAACACGTACATCGCGCCAATCGACGTGCATCACTCGAACATCGATCGATCGGCCTATATCACTTATGCAAACACTTCTTCAGCATCGACACATGGAAGACCTTATGAAATGCTCGCATAATCTCGGGTAACTCTAACCGATACACATGGACCCATATACCTCAGATTCAACTTAGTCTCTCTAACTGACCTGTTAGGACCCCGCAACATAGCCATGTTGAGATACACCCTATCTCCCACCTCAAACTCGAGGTCTTTCCTCCTCTTATCGACATAACTCTTTTGCCGATCATGCGCTTCTTTCATGTTCAGTTTCAAAGTCCAGATCTTCTCTGTAGTTTCCTGAACAAAATCTGCACCAAACATGCTTCTCTCCCCCTACTTAAGTCCAACATAATGGTGTACGACATGGTCTCCCATACAGCGCCTCATATGGAGCCATCCCAATACTCGCCTGGTAGCTATTGTTATATGTAAACTCTACCAAGTTTAAGTAATCCATCCACTAACCACCCCAATCAAGCCACACATCCTCAACAAATCCTCGAGAGTCTGAATGGTCCTCTCGGATTTCCAATCTGTCTGAGAGTGATAAGCCGTACTCATGTGTACCTTAGTGCCCATCTCAGCCTGAAAAGCCTTCCAAAACCCGAAGTGAACTTGGAATCACGAGCACCCCATGAAGCCTCACAATCTTATTGACATACTTCTTAGCCAAAACCGCAACTCCATCGGTCTTCTTAATGGCTAGAAAATGTACCCACTTGATCAAACAATCAACAATGACCCAAATAGCATTCTTGGTCCGAGAAACTGGCAAACCGACCACGAAATCCATCGTAATCATATCCCACTTTCACTCTGGAATAGGTAAACTCTGCAACAACCCACTCGGAACCTGATGCTCAACCTTCACTAACTAGCACACATCACAAGCCACAACACAGTTAGCCATATCTTTCTTCATCCCATACCAATGATAATACCTTTTTAAGTTCCGATACATCTTGGTCGCCCCTGGATGAATCGAAAATATACTCACATGGGCCTTACTCATGATCTCTCATCTCAGATCCTTATCCTTGGGTACACATACCCGTCCATGCACCAGAATAGTCCCATTCGCCGAGACATAATATTCTGAACCCACATCACCGGAAGCCTTAACCAGACCCTCATCCTTTTCCTGAGCCAATTGAACCCTACTCAAAAGATCCGCCTGATTTGTTGCCTCTAAGCCCAACGGCTCCTGAGATGTAGCACACAATCTCAATGTGCTAACCCCGTCACCAAGGAATCCATATCCCGCTCACTAGCCGAAGCTACCCGCTTGCGACTTAACGCATCCACAACCAAATTTGCCTTCCCAGGATGGTAGGCTATCTCTAAATCATAATCTGTCACTAACTTCATCCAACGCCTCTTCCTCAAATTCAACTTTGGCTGCATAAAAATGTACTTCAGGCTCTTATGATCTGTAAACACCTGAACCTTCTCGCCATAAAGATAAGATCTCTAAATCTTCAAGGCAAAAACCACTGCAGCCATCTCAAGATCTTGGGTAGGATAGTTTCTCTCGTGCTTCCTCAACTGACGCGAAGCATAAGTAATAACCTTCCTCTGCTGCATCAACACGCAACTGAGACCCAATCTCGAAGCGTCTGTGTACACCACAATAGGCTCACTCGGCTCCGGTAAAGCCAAAACTGGTATACTCATCAACATTGTCTTCAGATTCGCAAAACTTTTCTCACACTCTGGAGACCACACAAACGTAACATATTTTCCCGTTAGCTTTGTTATAGACTGAGCCATACTTGTAAACCCATTGACGAACATCCGATAATAACCCGTTAGACCAAGAAAACTCCTGATCTCAGTAACATTCCTTGGTCTCGGCCATTTCTTGATATGACCCAAGAACCCAATCTCTGGATCCCAGAAACTGTACTTGCTCAACTTAGCGAACAATTTATGTTCCCGCAGCTTCTCCAGAACGTTCCTCAAATGAACCTCGTGCTCCTCAAGACTCTTTGAATACACCAAAATGTCATCTATAAAAATAATCATGGATTCGTCCAGATACTCCTGAAACACTCAGTTCATCAATCTCATGAACGCTGTTGGTGCATTCGTCAACCCAAATGGCATCACCACAAACTCATAGTGCCCATATTTGGTCCTGAAAGCCGTCTTCCGGATATCCACCTCAATCGGAATCTGATGGTAACCTGATGCCAAATATATCTTGGAGAACCAAGTAGCCCCTCTCAGGTGATCCAACAACTCATCAATCCGCGGTAGAGGATACATGTTCTTCACTATGACTCGGTTGAGCCCCCGGTAATCGATACACAACCGGAAACTTCCATCCTTTTTCTTCACAAACAACATCGGCGCTCCCCACGGTGAACTGCTCGGACGGATAAAACCCTTACCCAACAACTCTTCCAGCTACTTCTTGAGCTTTGCTATCTCTTCTAGAGCCATCCTGTACGGAGAACAATTTCTATGTTAAAAGGAAATTATTTACAGCTCGATTTTAACTTAGGGTCCGAATGGTGAAAGCAGATTAGGCGGTATAGTTCAAGCGGATCAAACAGATTAAACGGATTAAATATGGATTTAGCGTATTAAGTGGATCAAGCAGAAAAAAGCGGATTCGGCAGTTTAAAATATATGTTGAATGGTAAACAATATAACAAACGGTTTGAATAATAAAAAAATAATAAAATATTATGTAATAAAATTATAGATAAATAATATTTAAATAATAAAAGTAATGGATTAAATTTATTATCTGGTTAAATATATATATATATATATATATATTTTTAATTAAAGGATATAATATTTTAATAATTTTCAGGTATCATCATTATTTCCGATTCCAACTCAATCGTAAAAGGATCTAACCGAGGCGGTGGTAACCCTTACAACAACTGAAAACATCCTCGAACTCCTGAAAAACCCGAGTATCCTGAACCGCAACCTCTCCAATAGCAGTTGGGGTGATAATAGTCGCCAGATAAGCTTCACAACCCCGCTTGATTATTTTCTCAGCCTGCATAGCCGAGATCAGGAGACTCCCAGAAGTCGGTCTCACTCTCTGATAAATCAACCTCTCCTTTTCTCTTTTGAACATAATACATCTGTGGTGACAATCCAGATGCGCTATGAACTTACCGAGCCAATCCATACCCACGATAACATCATACAGTTCCACGGAACAAATGATCAAATCTATTGGCATAGACTCCCCCGGCCACCTGAACGTCCACGTTCTCAACTCGACTAAGAGTGCTCAGAAACTTCCCTCTAACGACCTTAACGAACCCTAACTGCTCACCTGGTTCACCCCGGATGCCACCTCTCTCAGCCAATTTCGGAGTAACAAAGCAATGTGATGCTCCGAAATAAAAAAAACGTGAGATTCAAGCCCTCCCACGATTAAGGTCCCTACACAATTTTCATACGCTAAGACCCTAACACAACATCACAAGCCTATGGTCCTTGCTTCCACACCCAAAGCATCCTTGACTGCCCTGGTTGACCTTAGGAGTACCCTCCCACTTACGCTTCTATATATCCTTGCACCGCCTTATCGCCCTTGGTTGGACTGGACTGATGCTGAGGCTTCTTGGCCAGAAAGGTCGGGCTAACTACCATAACCTCGTCTCTCAGACCCTCCTCAATCAATGCGTCCTTCTCTACCAGCTCCACAAACTGTGCCAAATGATATCACTAGGCAACGGTTCCTCAACTCGGCCCGAAGACCTCTCAGAAAACGTCTCACATGGGCCTGCTTATCATCCAGATCGTGATCCCAATACACTCTGAGACGGTTAAACTCTGCCTTATACTCACGAACCATCCGGTTCCCCTGAGATAATTCCAGAAACCATCTCTCCAACCGGCCAATGCCTCATGGGGAATATACTTGGAGTTAAACTCCGCCACAAAATCCTCCCAAGACATCTCAGCCTAGACCCTCCGGGCCGCAACACCTCTCCACCAAAGATGTGCGTCACCCTCCAGATAGTGGACTGCGAGATCCACCCGGTATCCTTCTTGACACCTAATCAAACAGAAATTCTATTCCATCCGCATCCTCCACTCATCTACCTCCTCAGGCTTGGCACCACCCGGGAAAAATCTCGTACCAATCCTCTGTAACTAGTCCATCATTTATAGGTATGATAGAGGCTCACCTACAACCTTAACCCTCGGCTGCACCTCTGCTACCGGTGGTACTCCCGGAACCTGCACTGGTACCCTCTGCACAATACTTTTTGCAAAACGGAGAGCGTATGTACCAATCATCATCATATATTGTTTGGGTTAAACAAAAAAATAGAAGCTATTTCCTCCTTTTCAAGTTATAAATTTTAGAAAAAAAAATTCATACAAATCTAGAACTTGAAAAATATAGCCGTCGTCAAAACCAATACAAATCAAGATTTGAGTTAAAAGACAACTATCAAACCATAATATATTTAGGATTTCTATGTGTCCCAGCACAAACAAAAATTGAGCATTGCAAGTTTGCACCACATTGTAGAACGGACTAGCTTTTGGTGTCTACGTTGTTTATTCCTTTGTATTATTTGGTCCGTCTATTTGTTCTTAGTCTTTCAGTTGTATATGCTACATACAACTTACCGTGGAATCTCAATGCCATGCCCAAACAAAATGACTAACTCACATAATCAACTTCAACAACGGTTTAACTCATGCATCACAAAAAAAAAAAAAATTAATTACCTCCCAATTTAATTTTCCAAACCGTCCAGAACCGTAAATGCTCTGATACCAAAATAAAACAATCGTACCCAATTTCTTTTTTTAAAACAGATAATAATATTCCAATAAATATTATTACCCCCTAATCGAAATAATTTAAAAAATTTATGAAACACCCAAATAATTTAATTAATTCAGCTTAACTAAATTAAACCATCAAATAAATCATACAAAACCCAGCCATAATTAATTTAACGATTAAACATGATTAAAATCATCAAAATTAATTACCAAAATTCTGAAACTAAAATCACATTAAATCCGAAATTAATAAATAACTTAACTAATTTATCTAACATGAATTTAAATCCAAAAACCATAAAATAAATAATTTGCAATAAATCAACAAATATTCAAATTAAAATAAATAAACAATAAACCTCAACCGAGTTCTATATCACCCTTCTTCCTCGCCTTGATCCCACGGTCACTCTTTTTCTTTTCCTGCATAAAATAAAAGGAGATGCATAAGTATTTCGATAAATACTTAGTGAGGCAATCCTCCCATCTACAAGCTATACACCCAAACAATTAAAATATTTAATATATTTAAACACGAAAATACCAAAAAAATCAACCATCTCATGAAACACTCGATCTAGATCCGCCGAGATAAATACACGGCCTATATTCATGAAAAGTACATCAAATATTAAAATTATTTAGATAAGCTTATGGTCCTGCACTCACCTTTGCTCACGACGATTTCTTTGATGGTATTTTTCTTTTTAAGAAACCTTCATTTTCAGGAACTTCTAGGGTTTCTTAAAGTTCACCGCAATATAATCGCAACCTCTCTTACTCACCCTACAGCCAACCACAACAATTAAACAACATTCAACCTAAACTGGAAAAATCTAGAAAACTGACATAACGCCCAACCTGAAAGACGGGATCACGAATCAAAATCTAACCGTCCACTTTCCAATCGCACCGTTGAATAATTAGCCCCTAGATATCCTGAAGCTACCATTAAAGATTTGTGATGATCCGACCGCAGATGAACTCGAGATCTCCCTTTGAATCCATGGGGGTCCAGATCGGGTCTTAAAAAGATTTCTTCACGAAAACACGAATAACTTTTAGAATAACAACTCAAATCAACATCCGCAAAATGGTACATCTAGATCTAAGTCTTAACTACAATGTCACAAAATTTCTTAATCAGTGAAAACAATTTTCTAGGTTGAACCTCTGCTCTACCATGACCTGTCAGATCTGACTGCAACTCCTTGTTGTACAAGTTTCTTTCTCTCTTTCAGCCACACTCAGCCTCTCTCTTTCTCTCCTTGAAGGTGACCACGAAAATTATGAGAAAGAGCTAGAACTTATGCGATTTCAGGGTTTAAATAGGTTTAGGTTTAATTCTGGTCCACTTAAATTAAACGAGGAATTATAATTAAAAATTTTAATCAATTTCTCGGTTGGTTGAATAATATCTTAAAAACCAATCTTCTGAACTAACATTAAAATTAACCCACATCCACTTTTTAATCTTGACATTAAACTCAAATTTCTGTTTTTTGGAATACGGACGTTACAGGAACTTTCCAAAAATAGAAAATATGATTAAGTAAAGAAACTAGAGTTTATTGGAATTAGGTCTTTACCACCGTCTTCTTAAAACTTTGATCCCAGCCGGATTTTATATCAGAATCCAAATCGGCCAGTGGCACTGGAAAACTGACATCTGGGGCTTTCCATTGATATGTAGATCATCTCCTAACTTCTTACGGTTTACCGAGAAACTGCTCTTGAATTTGGATGGCAATTGAATTCGATCTGCAAAGATCCGCCTCAGTAGAACAGCCGTAACTGTCTGACCATAGTCTTTAATTGGGATTCGCTTGTGGCTATGGCTAGTTGTTGATGTCGTGTATCTCACTATGAAGTATCAGATGAATAGGACACAGTTTGCTCCTCCTTCTTTTCCTTTCTCCCAAAACTGGTCGGATCTAACCTCATCTTCTCTTTCTTCTTCCTCTTTTTTTTTATCTCTCTCTTATTATCTCCGGGGTGCACGAAGATAAAGAAATAAAACCCCAATATTCTTTATATATTCCTTCTCATTTATATATGCAATTGGACTTAGCGGGCTTTTAATAAGTTTTAACACCGTAGTTCAAATTTACGGGATCGGGGTGTTACAATTTGTCTCAAGTTTTAACATTCTCAATCACTACAAGTGCACAATTGTGTGCTGTAGTAAAGATTATGGTCGAATCCCACATAGACCAATGTAACACTACAAGTTTTGATGCAACGAATATAGATAAAACGAAAATATGGTTGTTGGTTGTCATGATTGCAGAATGTCAAAAGCAGTAGAGTAAAACGTTTTTAAACTAATAGAGAAAGACTTTGGGCACATGGGATGTCTCGGGTCTCAATTATTGGTTAAGCTATCTAACTAAGCTGTCTCAGTTAACGAACCATTCTCAAACTCGAAACACTATTGTAAAGTTAACCTACTCCTGCAGTGCTAACTATAAAAGCATGAATAATAAAAATTCCCTAGTAGTACTAGTAAGTGAATCCTAAATAAACATGCCAGCAATCGAAACAAGTAACGATAAAGTTCACAAAGACAACATAAATGTAACTTCTGTTGGCTATTCCCGTATAAGCTTATATATTTTTGATTCTCGTAACCTAACATTGGCTTCGGCACATAGATTAAACCAACAGATCGTAAGTTAGATGATCAAGCTAACTTAAGCATTGAGAATACAAAGATGAAGAACCCTAAAAGTAAATTCCTAATATAAACTTAAACTCATTCGATCATCGAATCCCTTAGAACAAACCATAAACCCAACTAGTGGATTACTCAGACATAGCAGATGAAATCATAATAGATGAACCGAATAATTGCATATAATAAATCCAAAGTAACTATATCGGTTTAACAAGGGTTCGGAAAGCACTTCATGAAGAAATGATATTTCTCCTCCCTTAAACTATGAAAAGCTCTGAAAATAATAAATACAACTTCTAACTACTCTTTGGTCGAGTAATACTATTTATATGAGAATAAGAAAACCCTAGGTTGGTTGGAATCGTCAAAGTTGGTTATAATTGGAAAAAGGAAAGTCGGTTGTCCTCTGGGATCGATCGATCTGGCTAAGGACCGATCAATACCTGCTCCAAAATGCTTCACTTCTTTTAAACTTCATTCTGATCTATCCTTGATTAGAACTGGTCAATCCTCTTATGTTCTTGTCGATCTCGGATGCATCTCCTTTGATATTTGGAGTCTTAAAACGTCTTTAGTAGTTCCAATTGTTCCTTTCAGCTCCAAATGAAACCTGTAAGACTATAAATAACAAAAAAATACATAAAACCTAGTCTAGACTTGATTAATGACACTGAAAACATATGAAAACAATGGATGAAACCACTAAAACCATGACACATCAATTCTGCGAGACTTGAACCTTTGCAAGAAAAAAGTAAAGAAATCAAATATAAGAGAAAGGTTTGAAAACATGGGAACTTACGCACTAATTTAGACTCCACCGCATTGTAGTTTTAATCCTTAAGAATTTAAAATAAATCAAGAACTAGTTAGTGCTACATGTAATTTACCATGAGCATAACGAACTTTACCGTACTCTGGTTCCTGCGATCTTAAGGAATATCCAAAATCTCTATTGTCGACCCTTTAAGATTTATTGATTATCTCTAAGTGCAGTCTCATAAAAGAAATATAAATTGCAACAAGTATTGACCAAGCCTATCAAAACTTGGTCTTACCATTCGTACGATACCGTCCATACCAACCTTATAAGACTGAGGCTCGTGGTGAGGAGATGATGCCTATGTTATCAAGGCCCATCGATGTCTTCTAGAAGATGGGATGAGGCCCATGTTATCAAGTTACATAGATGTCTTCTAGAAGGAAAATGTGAGTGCATTAACTTGAATTAATAAGGCTCCTCCCACTCATCCCTCTTTTTCCCACTCATCCCTCTTTTAAGGATGAGTGTGTCCCATTCATAATTCTTTTAAGGATGAGTGTTTTCTTAATATGTTTTCTATAAAAGAGCATTGTAACCTACATTGTTTGATATCAATCTAAGTATTCCTATATATATATATATATCTCTATGAAATTTTCTCTATTCTAATATGGGATCAGAGCTTAGATCCACATTCTCCATCTCCTAAACTCTCTCTCATTTTCTTCATCATCTCTTCTCAAATCTCTCAAAACTTTTCATTTTGAACCATGGAAAACTCAAAAGCCATGGTGATTCCAGTTATCCTCAAAGGAGAGAACTATTTGTTGTGGTATAGAACCACAAGAAAAGTTCTATGTGGTTGATGTGTGTCAGGTTTTACCTTAAATAGACACAACAGAAAAGCTGCAAGTGCACAACCAATCGGGTGTAGTATTTTAGGATCGATCCCACAAAGAGTAATATTGCTAAGACAAGATTAATAAGAGCAAAGCGACAATTTGAGATTGTGGTTTTTGTGAGCAATGGTAACATAAATAGCAAGTAAGTAAATAAATAAAAGCAAGTGTTGGTGATAACATCATTATTTTACCTATTTTAGCTATGCTTTTAAGATGATTAACAAGTGTTTGGATGTTATTTAAGTGCTTTTATGCCACATTTCAAGTATTTATAGTTTCAAGGAGTCATTACAGGTTTTTACACAAAAATGATCAAAAAAGGAGCAAAACACGTTTTCTACAGTTCCGGACTTCAGATTGAAGGCTACCTTTGGAGACTTTCCTATGAACCATATTCAACGTATGATATTTCATTAGAAATCTAGAAGAGTCATCTTTCACCTCCAATTGAAATCACTCAAATCCATCCAGCCAATCAGAAGTTATGATGCAAACATTGAAGACATGTCCTGCAGAGAAACCCGAAAACTGGTGTTGGCGCGGCTGGAAGCACAGGGGAGCGCCAAATGACCATTATGGCACGGCCAGAGGCCCCGTAGCAGCGCTTGAAGGCCATATGAATACAATATTCGGGAGTAAGTTGTAGAACTTTGTGAACAAATCGAAGTGGATATAATTGTCTAACTGCATAACTACTTGCGGGAGTAAGTAGCTAGGTCGTTTAAATACATTCTTGGATCTGCGGGAGTAGGTCAAGAGCACCTTAGAGATTCGAGTTCTAGAACATCATTAAGTGGAAACTCCTTTATTTGATTCACTTGCATGAAACAATCCATGATATCTTGAGAATTCCCTGAAACCCAACACTTCATTTATTGATATTTACATTGCTTGCTTTATATTTATGTTACCATAAAACCCAAAACAAACCCCATTTATTTTGTCTTAGCTTTATTCTCTTCTAGCAAATTCGTAGCATAACTCATTAGTCTCTGTGGGATCGATTTTTAAGTACTACACACGATCTGATTGTGCACTTGTAGCCTTTCCGTTGTGTCTACTCTAGGTAAAACCTTACACACATCACTGCCACCGTCCGTGGCCCCAAACCCTCTCTCGGCTAGTGGGTCCACCCTTGTCTGGCGGTCGGTGTGTTATTCTAGGCTCAATAGACATGTTATTATTCATACAAATCACCATATGATCTTTTTCTAATGTTTTTTATTCACTCACACGGTACCATAATCATTTCCTGGTAGATCATTGATCCTTAAATTGCTCCAATTCAAACAAGCTTAACTTTAGAGTTCTCTATAGACAAGTGACATAAAAGATAAATGTATTTCAGTGACATATATAACCAAATCAAATCTCTTAAACGGTCATCATGTACCACCATATACAAGAAATTAGGATATTCCACAATTTCATAACAATTCATAACAACTCTTTGATATCTCCTTATTTTACCTATTTCAAGCATGTATTTAGATCCATTATAGCATAATATCAAAGAGTTGTTATGAATTGTTATGAAATTGTGGAAT
>VBRH01002301.1:1202-12150 GCA_014578085.1 Cardamine resedifolia
AGACGTATTATTAAGTTGATTAGTAGATAATTAACTTTTGTTTAATTTGTTTTATTATTTTATTATTTTTCTATATCGCGTTCGAGATTTTTAGGGGGTTATTCATCCCGTGAGGTTTCGGGAAATTTCAGTCTTTTGTCGAGAAATTTTCTATGCACGTTCCAGGTGAGTGCATTACCGTGGTCGGATATTTTTATGGAAATGTTTTCAAGGTAATTACCTTTTAGGATTTATTTCCATGTTTTTGCTGTTATTGCCGTTAAATTATTGCTGTTAAACCTTGGAAATTAATTCCGAGAAAATTGTCGTTAATTGTTGTTAATTTTAGGATTATTTATGTGATTTTTTTGTAATTTGCGGTTGAATTAATTGTTGAGAATTAATTGTTTTAATCATGTTTTGATTGTTTAAAATATAGTTAATTGATTTAATTCATTAGTTTGTGGTGAGTTAATTTTTATCAATTTGTTGTTTTACTGTTTGTCGAGTCCGGGCATTTAATTATGCCGGGGGTATTTTTGTAATTTTATTCTAATTGACCTAGTAGACGGGTTGATCGCCTCTTCATTATTTATTAAATACTGACTGCGTCTATTCGTAATGGCGAATGTAAGGAAAATGATAAAGCTAGTTGAAGCTCGTGGAACTCCGGTGACAGTTTTATTTATTTATTTATTTATCGCTGTTGTTGTTTGGTTGTTTCCTTAAATCGTTAGGTTGTTAGTTGATTTCGAATTTATTGGTTTATAATAAATTGTTATCGCTGGGTTGTTTAATTGTTTTCATCTGGTGGGGTAATATTTATGGGAATATAATTATTATATTTATTGTTTAAAAAAAAATGGGTCGGGGCGTTTCAGAAACAACGCAAAACCCCCAGTGAAGACAAGAGCCAGAGAACGACATAGCCGGAGAATGAAACCTAAGCACAGACAACCAAAACTAACACAACAACACGCAACGGAGGACCACACATACATAAGCACGCAAAGATCCAGGGAAAGCAACGACTCTTTCATAGAGGCGGGAGGAAAGACTAATCGAGTGAAGACAAGTAGCAGGCACAGAAGGGTGGTGAGCAACGCTTACCACCGCCAGGCAGATCAGGGGTCGCACTGTCGAGCCACCACCAATGGAGAAACGCCACACGCCCAAGGAAAGAGAGGCGATATCTAGGAGACCACACTGCTCCAACCACTTGCCAGAAAAGGATCTAAGGACCGCTTGAAGCAAGACAAGCCGAAACGCCGTCTAAAACAACATGAAGAGAAAACACCGAGAACCACCATGGGAAGCCGCACTCAAGCTCAGATGCCTTCCCCGAGCAAGGAAGAGGCAGAGCGAGACTGCCGATAAGGTGACAATCGCCGTCCTCACCGATAGGACCAAGACAAGCCGACGCCATTTCCACCGTAGGAAACGCAACCGAAGAAACCAAGCCACACATCTCGGTCATCAAAACTCGTCACATCGCCGATGTGAAAGGGCCAAACCAACGAGCGGGTCACAAGGGAGCCCTCTCACAACCACGGCAAGGAGCGCGATGGCCGGAGAGGCGGAATCAGAAGAAATGAGATTAGTCGCAGAAATCGCCTAGGTTGAGAGAGAATTGGGGGTGCGTTGGGTCACACGCCGATTATGTTCCTTGTTACATGTTACCATTTAAAAATGTCCTATTTGGTATATTTTAGTTTATTCTAACTAATAATATAATTGGTCGAGGATGAGCTTGTATTATTTTGTGATGTCAATATTTTGTATAGTCTAAAATTTGAGTTGAGTATTTTATATTAAAATGCAATATTATTGGTTCACAAGAAGTTCAGAAAAAAATATATCTTTTCCACCAAATTATTTCAAAAAATAATAATTTAACCTTATTAAAAGATATGTTAGACGATATAGTTAATCATGTAAGACTCCAAACTAGATTACATAATTTTATTTACGTAATACAGATTATTATGATCCGTGCTCGTCTAGGATTTGATGTCATATGTTTTCTATTGAAATAATTACATGTTTAAGATCATTTAATTTATTCTAATTGATACAATAACGGATTCATAATTGGAATAGGGAATACTAAAATAATTATCAGATAAAAATGTGAACACATATATAGTAAAGATATTGGAATATGTTATTTCTTATTGTAGAGAGTATTGAATCTTTGATGGAAAATGATAGATATTTTATAAAAAGATCAACAGTTTATTATCTACATATAATTCAAACTATTTAAATTTCTGTATATGTATATATTGTTTTTCTTGTCAACATATTGTTTAATTTTTATACTGCAAAAGAAAAAATTTTAGTCTCACTTTTAACACACTTCATCCACTTTAGTATTTAGTGTTATATTGATTGCATGCAAAATATCTCCATAAATATTTGAATTTTTTAATAAAAATGAATCTGAACGAAAAATAAAAATTTTATACGGACATAATTTAATAAATCATAAGAAAAGAAACATAAATTTATTGGAGATCAATATATAGTGCTTTTCTTTCTCTCGAAAAGCCGAACTACGACAAATTGTTTCTTCTCCTTGTATTGTGCCATCACTTGCGTAGCGGCCTCACGCCTTCCAATGAGCAGTCATCTTTCTCTCTCCCATTTCTTTCTACAATGGCAGTTTCTGAGCTTCCTTCGATTCCACGCCTTCCAATGAGCAGTCCTCTTTCTCTCTCCCATTTTTTTCTACAATGATTCAGCCACCTTCGATTCCACCAATTCCACCTGATCTTCTGTTTCTTTAACACTCGCCAGTCATTGAGTCTCCTCCTGGATTCACCGTGCTCCACCCGGAGATTATGTCTCAAACTCCTACTCTCACCTACTCTCAAACACAACTTTTGGTGGCAGCTTGGGTGTTTCTCCTTTAGAGACACCGCAAGCGAAAGACCATCATATTCTCTAGGCCAATCGCTTCAAGTCCCCACTCTGCAATCTCTCTAATATAACTTCCCCAGCTTTAACAGAAGATGGTACTCCAACTGTTCTTGCCCCTGATTTGGTTATATTTAGCACTTCTCACATATGGAATGACCAAATCCCCAAGATCTTTTCTGATCTGAATTCAAAATGGGGAAGCAAGGTTGTATCTTCATAAAACACCACTTTAATGTAATATGTCTCATCTATATTCCCTTTGAGGTTACTCGCAGGTTGGTCTTGGAAGTCGGCTATTGGCCATATGGTAATTGTTTCTTTTCAATATCACTTTGGTCTTCAACCGTTGATTTCTCCCCAAAGTTTTTGAATCTGCTCCAACATGGGTTGTCGTCTTAAATGTTCTCTCCTCTATTCTCATGAAGACTTAAGTGTTAGTGCTTTGGGAGTAGGTGAGCCTTTACACACAAAACACTCAAGGGTTCCTCCTCTCTCTTTTGAAGTTGTGAAAGTTAAAGCGGAAGTCGTTCTCACTAAAAAGCTCCATCTGTCCGTCTTGGTTAAGAATAAGCTTGGTAATTCTGTCAGAGTTGAAGCTGATTACTGATGCGATTCTTCTTGTACAATCACAACCCAAAATCGTCACCGAGATGTTAAGGGATGGATAGGTTAGTTCTGGACTCGATTAACAAGCACCCAGAGGTGAAATAGATTGATTGTCGCCACAAATGGTTGCGGAAAGCCACTTGATAAGACTAAGAGTTTTCAAAGAACAATGATCTATTTTTGAAATAGATTTTAATAAAAAAAGATAGATGAGAGTTTACAACTGAGATCACAAGAGATATAAAGATAAGGAAGGTGGAGAGAGCAAGAGAAGGAAGAAGAAGACACGCCAAGTTTCAAGACATGCCTCGAGAACTTGCGGTTGACAACACAAACATCTAAATTCAAATTCAAACATAACTTAAAACATAGATGGGCCACGAAAATGATGAAGTGATGCGGGCCTTGGAGTTGGATCGGACTCAACAAATGGCAAAGAAAACATGATGTCCAATGCACCTCATCAAAAACCTTTCCTGGAAAACCCAATGGGAAAAACCGAGGAGAAGGGAAAAAGAGTATGCATGGCCTTCATGGCCATTTGTCAAGTATCTTGGGTGTGTATCTCGACCAATGTGGCCTTGATACCATCCTCTAAGCTCAAGTGATCCGAGAGTGCTTGCACCATTTGTGGTGACACTCTAAATTTCGGGTGATAACTTCTTGTCCGGAACCATGCTTTGCCTTCAACGTGTGCTTCCTTAGCTCCATCCTTGTGTATTGCAAAGACAATGTAGCAAACCCAATGTTCTTCTTCTTGGAAGGCTTCTAGGATCATATCATCCTCCCCGAGTTGAAAAAGATTTGTCCTCAAATCTGTTTTATGAGACATGAACAACACCAAGTTAGAATCATTAAAATCATAACATGTTGAAAACATACCTTGGCGTTTAAATGGAGAATGAGGATTGTCTTGGCTCTTCTTGAGAGGTTCAGCATCATAGTTGCTAACTTGAAGTGCTTTGGATATAACTTCTACTCCTCTTTGTTCATTCTCGCAACTAGACACTTGCAAATTAAATAACCCCTTAGGCCTTTCCTTTGTATCACGGAAGTAGTCATAAGCATCAACTCCCGTCCTTGTATTTTCATTAGTGGAGTTTCTATTCTTCAATTCGAACGTTTGTTCTTTTCAAGCCTTAGGATCTCTCTTTGTTTTTAACCTATCAAAACGATAAAGAAAAATCATTGTTAGAAGACAAAATACCATCAACCGGACCAGGTTGTACTATCATTTATTTAAAGCCATTAGAAACTATTTTAAAGGTTCTAAAAAATCCTGGTAAGTCCGGAATGTCCATGGTTTGAACTCGTATGTTTGTCCCGGTCTGGTCTTCACTCATATCTTCAAAAATATACATCGTCTTTTCGCCATCATACGCAAAGTATTTGACACTTGTTGCGGTTTTTTCTTCCTTGAAGACGTTGCTTTGTTTGACCTTTGCTTTGAGATAGCCACTTCTTTCATTACAGTGTGGCTCTGTCTTATGATGATTTCCCTCTTGTGTAGCTCCTTTGTCCTCCTAAAAAATGTTGTGAAGATCACTCGGCAGCGCCTGTGCATTGTTAGAAGCATACAACATTTTATTTGATGTAAGCAAATACTTAGGATCAAAAGGATCATCATAACAAGTTTTTCTAGCCATAGCAAAGAGACTAGTCTTCTTACCTTGCCCATGTTTACCTTTCATTTGCAAGATATACCTCGTGAGGTGTCATGGGAACAGGGGTAGTCTTTAGCCCCTTATATTCGAATGTGTGCCGATTTGTGTAGCCATCATGTGTGACCCTTCGATCAGATTGCCATGGTCTTCCAAGTAGGATATGTCCAGCTTCCATAGGCAATACATCACATAAGATTTCATCTTCATACTTCCCAATCACTATCGGCACTTTCACTTGATGTTTAACCTTCATCTCGACTTGTTCATTGATCCAATGGAGATCATATGGCCTAGGGTGCTTCTTCACTTCCAGTCCAAGCTTCTTAACCATGACCTCACTTGCTACGTTCGTACAACTCCCACCATCAATGATAAGGCTACACACTTTGCTTTTAACAAGACATCGCGTGTGGAACAAGTTATCCCTTTGACCTTGCTCGTCGGTTTTAGTTTTGATGCTCATAGTCCTCATTGCCACAAGTAGCTCTCCTTGAGTTGGTAACTCTACTGAAACATCCTCTACAAGCTTAGGGTCAGCCGGCTCATCTTCATACGCGTACTCCCCATCATCCTTTAACACCATAATGCGCTTGTTGGTGCATTCGTTGGCATAATGTCCTATGCCTTGACATTTGTAGCACTTGATGTTATTCGTCCTTGCCTCAGCCTTTTCTTTGTCTCCTTGTCTTGCCACAAAAGGTTTAGCTTCCAATCTTGTGGTGTTAGAGAGGTTGCTTGGTCCTTGTTCTCGCGGCTTCTTTTCTCTCGCATAGTTGCTCCTAGAGTATTTTTTGCTTCCTGATCCATGATTCGGCCGTGTAGAGCTTCTCCTCTTGAGTTGGTTGTTCTATGAGGATATCTTGGTGCAACATTTCTTGAAGGTATACATGATGCTGCATCTCCAACTTGTCTTGAATCTCCCGTTGCAACCCACCAAGGAACCTAGACATAGTTGCTTCACGGTCCTCACGCACATCGGCCTTGATCATCAAAGCATCCAACTCTTGATAGTAGTCCTCCACTGTTTTTCCTCCTTTTGTCAACCTCCTAAGTTGATTGTGCAACTCACAGTAGTAATAGCTCGGCACAAACCTCTTCCGCATGATGTTTTTCATTTCGACCCAAGTTTCAACCGGAAACTCTTGGTTTCTTCTTCTTGACGTCACAAATTGATCCCACCAACTCAAAGCGTAGTCACTGAACTCAGTAGTCACCACCTTCACTTTGTTAGCCTCCGTATAGTATTGATATTCAAAGACCATCTCGATCTTTTACTCCCACTCCAAGTAAGCGTCGGGATCGTTATTTCCTTGGAACTGAGGTATACGAAGCTTGAGACTCCCAAAACTATCTTGCTGATGTATTCTCTCATCTCCTCTGCGTCTTGATCTCCTATGGCTGCTACGAGAAGAGCAACTGTAATACTCTTCAGCCCCGATGTCCCTTGGTCTTCGCGGTAAGTCTCTCGGCAAAACTCGCGGTTGCTCTTCTTGTCGCCTCGCTTGTTCAACGTCGCTTCTATCATTTCTCCTTGGTTCAAGCCTCTGTCGATTGGTATTGTGATCAAAGAACACATGTACAAGTTCTTCACGGAGAGAACCCATCTTCTCGTTCATCATTTGCTCCATCTTCTTCGTGAGAGCTTCAATCAATAACTTGTTGTTGTTTTGACTTGATTCGCTATGATCGGACACCATTCTCCTGCAAAATCAAACAACAACAATACCAGTAAATAGTTCAAAGGAAAGAAATCGTAATCTAAAACACTTAAACACGAAAATGACCCCTCATCTACCGAAGGACCCTAATCGCCACTGCTTGCAGAAAACGACTTTGAAAAATTATCAAAACAATTCTAAAATTCCAGATTCAATTTAAACAAATAATAGACTCGTCCTAGGTTCATATGAAAGTGATTTCACGATTTTACGACAAGCCAATATTTTACAAAAATTGAAATCGTATAAAACTACTCAACTTCTCGATGTTGCTCTGATACCACTTGATGCGATTCTTCTTGTAGAATCACAACCCAAAATCGTCATCGAGATGTTAAGGGATGGATAGGTTTGTTTTGGACTTGATTAACAAGCACCCAGAGGTGAAATAGATTGATTTTCGCCACAAATGGTTGCGGAAAACCACTTGATAAGACTAAGAGTTTTCGAAATCGAATCACACGAATTCGAAGAACAATGATCTATTTTTGAAAGAGATTTTAATAAAAAAGATAGATGAGAGTTTAAAACTGAGATCACAAGAGATATAAAGAGAAGGAAGGCGGAGAGAGCAAGAGAAGACACCCCAAGTTTTGAGACATGCCTCGAGAACTTGCGGTTGACAACACAAACATCTAAACACAATTCAAATTCAAACATAACTTAAAACATAGAAGGGCCACGAAAATGATGAAGTGATGCGGGCCTTGGAGTTGGATTGGACTCAACAAATGGCAAAGAAAACATGAAGTCCAATGCACCTCATTAAAAACCTTTTCCGGAAAACCCAATGCGAAAAACCGAGGAGAAGGAAAAAAGAGTATGCATGGCCTTCATGGCCATTTGTCAAGTATCTTGGGCGTGTATCTCAACCAATGTGGCCTTGATACCATCCTCTAAGCTCAAGTGATTCGAGAGTGCTTGCACCATTTGTGGTGACACTCTAAATGTCGGGTGATAACTTCTTGTCTGGAACCATGCTTTGCCTTCAACGTGTGCTTCCTTAGCTCCATCCTTGTGTATTGCAAAGACAATGTAGCCAACCCAATGTTCTTCTTCTTGGAAGGCTTCTAGGATCGTATCAATTACCCTCTCCTTCCTCCACAATGTTCTAAGTGTATCCCTTCGGGCATTTGGAGTTACGATACCCTAATAATAGTGCAATCCGAGAAAGTTCTAAACCACCTCTTGAACCTCTTGATAAGGTTGTTGTAGCTACAATTGTCGACCAAGAATGGCCATTACATGTCTCTGCTTCCTTTGCTTTGGGTCATCCTACCTCTATACCAGGATCTCAGAAAGGAAAAGCCCGAGCCCGAAGCTTACCCTCTCATTACAGGGCTTCTGAAGCGAGTTCCTCTTCTAACCCATTCAAGTTATTGTTAAATCCAAGTTTGTGCCTCCTACTAATTCCTCTCATGTCGCTCAAATCTCTTCCCATTCCATCACTGCTTCTCAATTGGAAGCAGAGGAAGTAATCAAAGCATGTCAAGAGATTATCCGGGCACAATTGACAACTCTTGAAGCAGGGTTCACAATTAGCCTTTTTGTAAAGGTTAAAAAGAAAGCTCATAAACGTTTCTGCCAGCTGTTACTTTTGAGTTTGGCATCTTGTTCTCCCATATCTGCCTCTCCATCGATAGGTCATTAAACTTTGAAGCAGCAGCAGACCCGTTCTAACATTTATAGTTCTATTTTTCCTGACTGCTCGCCCCCGCGAGCTGCTCACACCTTAAAATCCGAAGGGCACTGCACCCCCTTTTCTGTTGTATATATGAAGTGCTTCTCTTAAACTGTTGGAGCTTGTAATGGCATTAGGAGATAATTAGTTGTGAAACGTTGGATCAACACAAATCGTCCGTTGATAGGTGCTCTTTTCGAAACTCATGTGAAGCAACCTAACGTGTTAGGTGTTTTGAGTAGTCTCTTACCTGGTTGGAGGTTTGAGGCAAACTATTCGGAATCTGCTGATAATGGCCGCATCATCGTTGTCTGGGACCCTTCTCTCTCGGTTGTTACTTATTTGAAAATATATCATCTGGTTTCTTGCGGTGACTTCAATCCTGCCATCAATCTCTTTATCACTATGGCTTTCATTTATGCTCAAAATAGGCTAGTAGAAAGGAGACCATTTTAGGATCTTTTCATAGAGTTGGCTCCATATATCTCCTTCAACAATCCCCATTGTTACTAGTGGTGGACTTTAACCAAGTCTTATCATTAGCTGATACCTTCTCCATTGCTCCTCCTCATTCTCGCTACAAGGTTTAAATGAGCTCCATGACTGTCTCATATCAAGAAATCTTGCTTACTTTCCAAGTCAAGGTTGAATTTTTCACTTGGAGTAATATGTGTCCCATAAACTCTTTTTCTCGCAAGTTAGACATGGTAGTTGTTAATGATACTTTGCTCACCTTCTCCCCGGATTCAAATGCAATTTTTGATTTGCCTGCCTCTTCAAACCATTCACCCTATTCATGTAAGATCATCATAAGGAAAACTCCATTTTGATTGTTCTTCACCTTTGTCACCACTCACCCATATCATTCTCATCTTCTGCAAGTGGCTTGAGAGGCAAAGCCGTTTTTGAGCATATTTTCTTGAAACATTTGAAATTTATATGTGTATTTGAATAAATTAATTAGTTATATATATGCATTTGTATGTATATATATTGTTAAGGTATTGGAAATTTTTTATATAGAAAAAATAGAAAGTCTCGTAGAAAATAGTTCCTAAAATATTGTGTGGGTCCCAAATCATTATTATTTAAATATTACACTAGATTATATAATTAAAAAAATTGAGGTAACCTCTTTCTATATAATTAAATATTACACTAGATTTTTTAACCACTTTTGCTAAAAAAAATCAGAATCGTTTTTTTTTAATCTAAGATAAAAGCTATTTGAATTTTATTTGTATGTTTATTTTCTTTATTTTTGTTAATTCTTATTGCTTATGCATTCAGCAAATTGAATATTTAAATTATATAATCACTTTCAGTTTATAAGTATAATTTTTTTATTACTAAATGTTTATGTTTGTAATATGCTGCAGAAAGATTATTTCATTAAGAACATATACTCCAGGATATAAAAAAGAGAAAAGAGGAAAAGAATAGAAGATTGGTGAAATCTCAGGGTGGTTCCCTTTTTAGGCATTTTAAGAAACCAAACCCCCTTAGAACTGATGAGGTTGATGAAATTGATGAGATTGATGGAACTGAACATGTTGATGGAATTGATGAGGTTAATGGAGTTTATAACAAGGTTGAAATTAGAACTGAATGTGACAACAAAATCAAGAGAGAATGAGAATAGGGTTGAGCTAGATGATGAAGATGTCAATCAAAATGAAGAGGATGAGCACTTTGAAGAATATGATTCATCTTTGGATATTATGGATCATGCAAATTGGAGACAAATTGATCAGAGGTTAAGAGACTATTTGGTTAAGAAAGGTCCTCTTGCACCACCACCTAAAGATTATATATTTTCCCGAAATAATAGTGGTAAACATTTTTCTCATAGACATTACAAGAGGCATTTGAAGAATGGAGATAGAAAAGACAGGCGTTGGTTGATCTATTCAACAACATCACATAGAATCTATTGTTTTTGTTGCAAGTTGTTCACTCGATAACATTTTTCTTGACAACATCTTTTAGATTCGGGTTTAATCCTCTGATATTCGACAGAAGTCATTGATTCATCCTCTAGATGTATTATATGCATGCAAAGATCAGGAGAAATTCCAGTGATATCATCTAACGAGTAGCCTATAGCCTTTCTATATTTTCTCAATTCACACAAAAGTAAGGCAACCTCAACATTGTTCAAATCAGAGTTTACAATCACAGGATAGGTGGAGTTCCGTCCCAGAAACGCGTACCTTAGCCCAGCAGGAAGGGTTTCGAGTTCGAGTTTAGGAGCTTTCAGCTCTCTCCAAGGATCGTCGGTCATCTTTTTCGGAGCAGGTGCTCTGTGCAAAGCAGTGGCTTCGTCCGATGTTCCCGAAATAAAATTTTCCTCCACTTCTAGGTTCATGTACGCCACC
>VBRH01002303.1:1462-11470 GCA_014578085.1 Cardamine resedifolia
TTTTTTTGTGGGGGTTAAATTCGATAGACTAGTCACTAGTTAACGATTTAACGTGTGGTATCTATTAGTCTATACGGTTTTATCAATATGGTTTAAGTAACAATGATATGTTTAATACGTATGGTCGCAAATTAGTTTAATTCTAGCAGCAACAACAAACTAAAAAGGGAGCTACGAATTTTTTTAATAGCGAAGACTCGAATAAACAACTTATTTTATGGTGCCGACTTTATTTTAATATAATCTTTATAACCAAACTTCACATAACTTTCTCACCATTAAGATTCCAATTATATTTATGCTACCGAATAGTAGTAAAACTCACTGTCAGCCCTTGACACCAACCTTAAATTATTGCCTAATTTTTCCAAAAAAGAACTAACTCGTTTTAGCGTTTGTTAGGAGTAAAATGTGACAACATTATCATTTTTTTTTCCAAAGTTAAAAAGCATTTGATTATATCTCTAATGATCGTTGAGTTTGTTGTAGATGCATTCTTAAAATATTATAGTAATTGAAAGATGAATTAATCATTGTTGCTCGTGTAGACTTTTGGCCATTTTCATTCTATGCTTGTTTTTGGGTATTAGTAAAAAGAGGAAGTTGAGAAGAATGGATCCTTATATATAGACTAAAATTTTCATATTAGAACTCTTCATATTTCCTCTGTTTAAAATTGTTTTATCATAGAATTCATATCTACGGATGACAAAACTGTTTTAAGTTATATTTAGTTAAAAAAAAAATTAAATTGATTTTCTAGAAACGGTGTGGCAGAGGAATTAGGGACCATTGACGAGAATGCAAGTCATTATTCATTTGCTTGGGAATAATCTACTTTGGAATTTAAGACAAATGTGACGATAGACACTGTACATAGATTGATACATGTATATTAGGGGAATATCTTCTTTGTTATCTAAAACAAAAAGTTAATTTGTTTGATTCTTCTTTATTCTGTACCCATTAATTATCCACCAACTTTAAATAACAGCAATCGGAAACGAGTTTATTGGAAACGCATAAATCCTTTTTTATCCAAAAAAATATTCCACGAAGAATCTACATACATATATATCCTCTCAGTTGATACATACACTAAATTAATTTGTCTTTTAGAGGAGAGATTTGACTAAAATCTGCAAGCAAATTTCCTTTTACATTATGGATTTTGATCTGTAGCATTTGAAAATCACAAAATAAAACAAGAGGAGAAAAATGCAAAAGAAATAAGACTTTTATTTATTTTGGTCATTAATTTTGCGGAATTGTGATATGATTAACGTAAATCATGATGTGCAATACTCCTTTTTACTAGTAATTCTTTTTTTTCCAAACTGAACAATCATTCCACGGGTTCCACCATATGCAGCTTACCAAAAAATAACTATATTTTTCCTGAGTCTCGCAGTACAAAATAAATGAATACGAAACCAGTTTTCAGAAGATAATTATATGATATGGTATAATTTAATAGAATCTCGCTATATTTGGAGGAACGCATGGGGTCTCGGATAATCTCTTATTGCTAGTAGGATAAGTCCATAGATTTTAAATAAGATAAAAATGATTATAGTTACCAAATAAAGAACAGACGACCCAAAAAAAAAAAAAAACTGACAAGGAAACAATAGGCATTTGAAGTTGCAATGCATTTTTGCTTTTGAGTGATCCAATGAACGATAAAAGCTAAAGGGCGCATGCTTAAGCTAAAAGTCCATAGGGCGACAAAAAAAGGGAAAGTCATTTTTTTTTATTATCTTTTACATCATTATTATATATATTTTGATCTAATCATTTTATGATAATATTCGACTACTTCCACAATATTCGATTAGGATGAACAGCTTCCTCGAACAATGATTTCACGACGCAAACTCTTCCCGACGGACTGTTCTGCATGTACGACATCCCTATGATGGACAGACTTTCCCCGCAACATTCGGATCTACGACGTACGGTTCTGCATGTATGACATACTTATGATAGACATACTCTCTCCGCAACACACGAAATCACGACAACCGGTTCTCTCTGCATCACTCTGGAACTTCCGATAAGTTTTGCATCTAATAATCTGCAAGAAACTGTAATCTCTGGGACTCGAACCCCATATATGGTGTAGAAACCTTTCAACCTTTAACCAATGGGCCAAAAATGCTTATACAAAGCGAACGTTTTTAGTTCTTTAAAGTTTAATTTCTTTTATAAACAATATTTTTTGTTATTTCATGCATGTTTTGTTACTGTTTTTAATAATTATGTTTTATTTCCAAAATCTTGATACCAAAGTGCTTCAAGTATATCTTTGAATATACGGCAATGATCTATCCATCGCTCATGTTGGGATATAAACCAACGTCCCACATCGGAAGATTAGAAAATAAGTGTCTAATATATAAGTCAAGTCAATCACCAATTAGTATGAGACCTTTTGGGAAGGAGCTCAAAAACAAATCAATGCGGAGTTCCACTTGGCCCAAAACAGACAATATCATACTAATTGGAAGTTGACTTGGGCTTGCAGAAGCCCAACAAATGATATCAGAGTTAAAGTTCAGAAAAGGTTGATCTAGGAAGGTATGGATCTGCATGTTCGTTGTGGGAGCCCTCTCAATATGAAGGCGTGTTTAAAGGGGTTTACCTCGCGATTAAGAGGTGTCGGTGTCTGGATGTCAAAGTTTCGCTGAAGAGGAGGTTAAGATTCATAGTCCTTGGTTTGAGGGGAGGATTGGAGATATAAACCAATTTCCCACAACAGAATATTATAAAATAATTGTCTAGTATATAAATTAAGTCAATCACCAATTAGTATGAAAACTTTTGGGAATGAGCCAAAAAACAAATCCGTGCAGATTTGACCACTTCGCCCAAAATGAACAATATCATACTAATTGGAAGTTGACTTGGGCTTGGTTATATGTGAATTTTGACAGTGGTAAGAATAAGACGATCAACATTTTATAATTTTCTTTTTTTCATCATTTTACAAAATATTAACTCGACCTCAAAAAATACTTTTATCTGTGGGCGGAAATATGATGGGCTAATTTTGTTTCCTTCATACCCATTTTTAGAAATGATACCAGCTTCCATTATGACCAACATTACGTCGTTTCCGAGAAAGCATTTCCTGAAACAACATGGATTTGTACAATGGAACGACTCATCAATTATTATGATATGGTTTGTTTCTTTTAATTTTAAAGTAAAATGTCACTTTAGAAAAACAATTATAATGCGATTAAAAACGGCTAGACAGTTTTTATTTTTTTGGTTAAGAGATTTTGAGTCTAGCTCCGTACATTTTTTCATGTGGGGGACTAGAACATGAAATATGATTTTCTCCTAATTATCACTCGAACCTGTTATCTTTATGTTTTGCTTTTGGTACTTTTTCATTAGAACTAACACACTTAATAAGTTTCACATTTTTCTATATAAGAAAACACTAAGTTCCCCAAATAATGTTGTCATTCATGATATAAACTAGTCGCACAGTTTCATGAATTATACATACATAGCTCATCCGATCTCATACACTCAAATGACTATTTGGGCAACTTGATGTTTTTCTTATATAGAAAAATGTGAAACCTACCAAATATTGTTACTTCTATCGAAAAAGTACGAAGAGCAAAACCTAGAGGTCATGGATTCAAGTGATATTAAGATTACCTCTAAGTATGGTTTCATGTTTCAACTCTTTTAGTTTTCTCATTGCCTAAAAGACTTGGTTCAGAGTCATCATCTGTTATGTCATCTCGAATTCTAACCTTTGTAATCTATCCCACTTGAACGACAAAATATTGTTGACGTGGTATTTGTCTTGAAGATGATTTTACTCTCATAAATGGTCAAATTCAAGTTCACATGAAGACAAAGGAAAAATTGATGACAATGGAACCTTCCATAAACGCAACGGTGCATTCGGACAAAGCAACGTACATAATCTGGAAAAGACACCAAAGAGCTTAACATTGATTTCTTCTAGACACAACATAAGGTACTTTATCGTACGTAACCCATCAACAAGGAATGTTTAGGCTAGAGTTTTAGCTACCTAACCTAGTCATGGACGATCTCAGTCAAGGATGCGTCAAGAGCTCTTCGACTCAACAATAGTGTCGCCCAATATTGCGGAGACAATATATAATATCCCACCAAAGAAAGGATCAATAAAGTTATTTATCATAAAAATAAAGAAAAATAAATAAATTTTTAAGGAAAAAATTTAAAAATTTTAAAGGCAACATGTATTCGTCTCATATATGAATAGTATAAAGATACATATATTAGTATAAAGATACATATATTAGTAATCCATATGAATTTACTACAAGATCATGTCACTCGTAGGATAAATTATTTGTTGATGATGTTATTTGATAGACATTCATTCTCAGATTTATAACAAACACAATTTATTAGTCATCCCGCTTTATTTTAAGTATCTTTTGAGAAATTTTCAAACATATTAAAAGAACCTATTAAATTTTTACTATTGACTTTATTAATACACTACATAATTTTGTCTCTCTAATTGACAGTATATAAAAAAGTAATAGAGTTAAAACAAAACAACAACTTTACATTAGGGGTGGACAAAATATCCGGATCCGAGATCTGATATGGGATCCAAAATCCGAGATTTGATTCGGGATCCGAGATCAAATCCGGGATTCAAACCGATCCGATCCGGAAAATTGGATATCCGAAGTAATTGGATCCTGATCTGTTTTTATATATAATTTTTATTTTAAATATGTATATTGATTGAAATTTCTGTAAAATATCACAAAAATAAAATTAATTTGAAACTTTTGTATATTTTAAAATTTTTACATAGTAAATATGTTCTAAAATGTTAAAAATTAATTTGAAATATTTTATTTGATATTTTCTATTAATTTATATGTCTAATTCATTTTTAATAATTTTATTTATAATTTTATTTATAATTTTAATATTCTTAGTTATTTTCGGTGGATCCAGATATCTACGGATATTGAAAGATCCAGAGTTCCGAATAATTATTTCTCGGATACGGAAGCGGATACCATAAATTTCTCGGATATGGAGGCGGATACCATAAAATTCTCGGATATCCGATTCGTGCTCACCCCTATTTTACATGCATTAATGATAATTTTTGTGAAACAAAAACTAAATACTAAACGGTAATTATTAATTTATTATGAAAAGGATGAAGTAATACATAGTTCTGATAAAGAAAATGCAGAATAATACAAAACATAATTTATGGTTGATGACGAAGTGGCTTGTTCAGGAGAATCTTGTTTGGTGGAGGACTAGTTGGCTCGCTTAGGATAACCTTGTTTGGTGGAGGACGAACTGGCTCGCTTAAGAAAACTTTGTATGGTGGAGGACGAACTGACTCACTTAAAAGAATCGGGTTTTGATGCATCGATTTAGAGTTGGTTTGGAATTTTGCATTTAGTGTAGGAGGAAAAGGCACAATCCTTGCTTGGGCAAGGCCAGATGCAAGAATAAGCAGAGTAATCACCATTACTAATGTAGAAAGCTTCACAATCATCTTCATATTTGATTTGTGATTGAAAATGTTTACTTAACTTCCTTATTTATATTGTGACAAAAAAGAAATCAATTTGATTTAATATAGTAGAATTATATTTAGGTGGAGTAGTCGAAAATGATGCCACATGTCTTTGCTAAATAACATATTTATTTTAAGATGCTGCCACATGTCTAATTTATTTATTTTAGATTATTTTTTTATAACAAAAAAATCTTATCTAATATAACATACTAACACAATAAACCAAACTACAAAATCTCTATAAATTTAAAAATATAATCTCCTCTAAATTTTGTAAAATATACTTTAAAATCACAGGATATGTTTTAAATAATATAATTTAAATAAATCCAGCAAACTAAAAACAGCTCCATTGGTGGGTTGTATATGAGTTTCTCATCAATTACAAAATTGGAAAAAAGTGAAAAAAGAGAAACAGTCTCTTCTTGAGAGACCTTTAAAACTCTTTTTGATAATCATACAACTGTTACTTTCCCAATTTATTTATTTTAGAATTTTTTTCTAACCAAATAATCTTATATAATCTAACATACTACCACAATAAATAAAAACTATAAAATCTCTATAAATTTTAAAAATATAATCTCCTCTAATTTTTGTAAAATACTTTAAAATCAAAAACTGAAAAATCCCAGGATATGTTTTAAATAATATAATTTAAATAAATACATTAGGTGGGTTATAGATGAGTATCTCATCAAGTAAAAAATTGAAAAATAAAAAGTGAAGAGAGATTCTTTCTCTCTTCTTAGAAAAACAATATCTTGTTTGAGAGATCTTTAAAATTCTTTTAGATACTTATACAACTATCCCTTTATTGTTGGTTTGATTCTTTACAAAAAATATTTAATTTAATTACATAATAAAATATTAATATAATTTTTTTTTAAGAAACTCTTTTGGGATTCTCCACTAATGGAGTTGCTCTAACATCTTATCTAATCTAAATTAAATATTAGTTTAAAATATGCATCCAAAATCTAATTATAAATTTTAAGAACACGAAAACTGTGTCATAAACCAAAATAACATACTAACACAATATAGAGTAAATTGGTTAAATGTTAAATAAATTATAAAGTTTTCACGCGCTTTTAAATATTTAAACCAAAAAATTGATTGAATATAATCCAACCTAATTTATTATCCTAATTAGTTAAATATCAAATAAATTATAGAGTAAATTGATTGGATTAACCCATGAATATATTTAATAGATCAAATTAACACATAAATCTATTTTATTTATAATTTATACAGTTTTAAACTAAGTAATATTTAATATTGTTTAATTTTAATGTTTAAATAATATCGATCTCAATTAGAATTATTTTTTTGTTTTTAATTATATGATTTTATAATATATGCTTAAATTTTGAAAAGACAATTATTATAATGTAATATTATTATATAATCTAATTTTGTTTCCAACATCAAATAATAATTCATCAATGAATAATCGATAAAATTATTTTTCACAAAATGATCATAATTTTGTCACCAGTAGTTCACAATGGATAGTTTTTTCCAACCTATAGAAAGTCACTTAAAAATAAAAATGAAACTATCAATCATCATGATTATGTGTGGTTTTGAATAATAAATATTAAGTGAACTTTGTTCTCTTAAAAAATCATAAAAATACTTTAAGAATTACCAGAAAATTAAAATTTTGCGAGCATTAGTGACGGTCATCCGGTTAATCTTTCGCCTTAGGGTTTGTCCGACGAAGCCGAGAAGATTTATTTCTATGGTGTTTTGGTGGTTCGTTGTTTTGGTCTAAGTTTTTATCGCAATTAGTGATTCCTCTTTTGCTGATTTTTCTTTTGGCTTTCAGCTGGTCGATCTACAACCTTTCACATCAAAAGTGACAGGTGAAGCAGTTGGGAAACTTTTCCAATTTCTTCCATTCGAGTTCAAGACCAGATCTGGTCGAGATATGATTAGTTATTGTTTTCTTTCAAACAGACGTTAGTTGAGTATATCTCAACATTACCGATGCTGGCGATTAATAGATGGTTTCAGAACCTCAAGACAGAGGCCCATCAAGCCAAAGTAAATATGTATATGTTTTAATTTCAGAAGTCTACCAAATATCAAACGAGGACGTAAATACCATAAGTTTCGGTGAAGTTTATGGTTTTCATCAACAATAAGATAATTTCTGATCTTGGAGAAGAACCGGTGAATAAATTAAGATTTAATTGATAAAAATTGGTTTTAGCGATTTGTAGTTTTTGTGTGTTTTCAAAATTACATTTCAAATTATATCTGTTTTTAAGGGTTGTTGTCACTGAAAATTATATTTGTTGTTTTCAACGACATCATTGTCACCCTAAGAGGCACTAGCAACATTTTCATTGTTTCTTAAAGATAACTGATATTACAACGACTGTGTCCTAGCGATTTGACCTTCTTAAAGCTAAGACACTCGGGCCATCAACGTCCGATCACTGCCAAAGTCTCTTCACATCCATTATTTCATTGTAATTTTGGATGATAACAACCAACATGAATTGAATAATAAAATATATTTTCTCATGTTATTTCGTAGACTTGTATTCATGCAAACCCGTTAAAAAAATTTCAAATAACATTTACTAAACTAATCATCTGCATTTTTTTGATAGTATCTAATGGTTCCCAAATCATGTTGTCATTCATGATATATACTTAGTCGCATCGTTTCATGAATTACATGTCTGATCTCTCATACACTCAAATGACTATCACATTCTAAGTATGGTTCGTAGAATATGTATGGATGATTAAAACAGAAAACTAGAGGAGTTAAAACATGAAACCATACTTAAGAGGCAATCTTTGTATTCTTTAGAAGAACTCTTATTAAGCAAAGACAACATATAACAAAACCATACTGGAAGATTTAACATTCAATAGAGATATCAAAGTATTAGTCTTTCATTCACAGCTTATTGAGACAACCCAAGAAAAGAAAAAAAAACCAGCAAATTGTGAACCCCTCAGCTCTTTATCTGCCACGGTTTCATCATCATCATCGAAACAATCTACAAAAAGATGAGTAATTTCCTTTAGTGCTTTTTACTAAAAAGATTCATAACCAAACCAAAGATGAGATCAAATGACACTTATCTAAAAGCAAAGAGGCAATGAAGGGTAAAGCCAAACACATAAATCGTAGTAAAACTTGTTACAAAGCAAATAACACATTTGTGTATACTAATAGATATTGCTCTCAAAATGTTTAATTGAACAATGCTACTAATCACAATGCTTAGTTCAAGATTCTAAAATCGTTAAAACATAAAAAGTTTTGATTTCATCAAATCTTAAAATATTCAAAAATTCTTCAAAATAAAACTAAGTAAATGCAGGAATTAAGATTTTTTTTCCACAGAGAAGCCAAATCGATTAGGTTACAAAACCAAGAAAACTTTAGAATCATCCGATTGGAACTAAGTAATACAAGAACTGATTCGAGATCATCGGAAAATTTACCTTAGTGAGACGGAGCGGGTTGTTTCTGATGAGATGATTGAGAAGAAGGAATCATGAGTTTGCTATAGATCTGTTCACCGACGAGGTAAACACAGAAGGCGGCAACACCGATTCCGAGACCTGGAAGTGCGTGTCTCATTTGATTTGATAGCATCGGGTGCTTCCTCCACTCATCTCTTCGCCGGAAAAATTCTCCGGTTGTTCCCAACGGTTTCGCCATTTTCTCCGGTCTACGTCGATCTTTACGTTGTTATCTCTCTTGTCAGATTTGATGTGGTGTTTTTGTTGTATTGATTTATGGGCTTTAAATAAAGCCCATTAGCATCAATGTTATGTTAATGAGCTTATTGGGTCTAATGAGCTTAATGTATTAGTTGGACCTGTATAATGGTTTCGCCGGTGAACGGGAGTACCTTCTCTCCGGCGAGAAAAAGAGATAGAAGAAGAAAGAACATGGCGATGCTTCAAGCGAATCTTGGCTTCCTTACATCTCCGACATTTCTGTGTCCGAAGCTTACAGTTAAATCGAGCTCAGTTTTTCTGGGCTTTAGCTATCTTTCTCAAGGCAAAATCTCTAATATTCTTGAAGGTCTTGAGGTAACAGATGATGTTTCGATTGTTGAATACCTCAAGCATCCGGTTTATGTCACTCAAGGATCTTATACAAACATCAAGGTCAAAAATACTAATTAAACTTTAGCTTCTTTTATTGCATAGAGCTTCATGATGATCTTCATATTTTGTGTAGTGATTGGAAATATTGATCCTAGCTTCCTTATTTATATTGTTGTGACAAAATTAACAAAAAGCAATATGATTATTTTTTTTAAACTATAATTATATGTTGTGACAAAAAAAAATAATGGCAATATGATAGAATTGAATGCTGTAAATATAAAATCTACTATATATTTAAAAAGTCACAATTTAAAGAAACTTTTATTTTA
>VBRH01002307.1:0-10038 GCA_014578085.1 Cardamine resedifolia
ATTTATTTTTATTGTTTTATTATTATTTAGGTCGCGTACGTGTTTAATTAAGGGGTTATTCATCCCAGGAGGTTCGGGATTTTTGCAGAGTTTTGTCGCGAAATTTCCCGTGCGTGTGCTAGGTGAGTGCAGTACCGTGGTTCGATAGTTTTACGGAAATTTTTCCGGAGTAATTAATTGTTAAGATTTATTTCTGTGATTTTGTGATTTTCGCTATTTAATTTTTGTTGAATTAATTCCAAAAAATGCTGATAATTGCAGTTAATTGTGAAATGTTTCTTGGTAATTTTTCCGTAATTTTCTGTTGAATTAATTGTTGAGAATTAATTATTTTAATGCTGTTCAGTTTGTTTCATTGCCTTTTATTATTTTTAATTCATTAATTTTTGGTGAATTAATTTTTATTAAATGTTGTTATTATTCGGAATAATTTCTGTAATTTTTTCCGTAATTTCTGTTGAATTAATTACTGAGAATTAATTGTTTTAATGCCGTTGTGGTTGTTTAATTGTCGTTTATTAATTTTAGTTCATTATTTTGCGGTGAATTATTTTTACTAAATTGTTGTGATTATTGTTTGTCGAATCCAGATATTTAATTATGTCGGGGGCATTTTCATAATTTTATCCTAATTGACCTGGTAGACGGGTTGATCGCCTCCTCAGTATTTATTAAATACTGACTGCGTCTTTTCGTAATGGCGCAGGTAAAGGAAAGGATAAAGCTGCTAGTTGAAGCTCGTGGGACTGCGGTATGGATCAAGATGACATATCGGGAGGGTCGTTATGTGTTCTTATTTATTTATAAATTGCTGTTGTCGTGGCTGTTATTTTTCCGTAAACCGTTAGGTTGTTAGTTTGATTTGCGAATTTATTGGTTTATAGTAAATCGTTTATGGTTTAGTTGTTAATTATTTTCGCCTGCTGGGAGTTAATAATAATTATGGGGTTATTATTTGTAGTATAAAAAAAAAAAAAGGGGTCGGGGCGTTTCACATATGCCCGTTGTACGAGATTGTGGTATATCAGCCAAATAAGGAAATAGCCGTTAGCTTGATTCTTCAAAGCTTGGGCATGAATCTATGATGTCTTGGAACGTCCCGATTCTTTGAAAATGTTGTCAAGTCGCAGCAGTAGCAAGGATATAGCCGTTGGAGAGTTATGACACCAAGTGTGAACATGTTGATTGCGCTTGGGTCTAAAAAAGGTAAGTCGGTCCATGTGTATCTGTAATTGATCCTGTGCATTTTGGTGGAACTAAAGACTTATTGTAGAGTCTCTGATTGATGGGGAAGGTCTCCTGGTCGCCAAAGATACGTATGAAGTCTCCTAAACCCTGAAGGTTCCAAACAAGGCAAGCCGATGATCCGTCGGTTTAGAAATTGAATAATTTTCTCATTTGAACCTTTTTTAACATAACTCCAATTTGCTGCATGCCTCTGATTATTCAAGAATATAAAATAAGTCGGTGCATAACTTAATTCCTCCTGGTTTGCTAGCAAACCTCCAATGAGTGCCCGTAGGTCCAAATCAGGTAAGTTGGGAATCACCCCATTTGAAAACTTAATAACTCTTTCATCTGAACTCCGGATTGACTAATTCAAGTTCGTAGCGTGATATAGGTGAGCTTAGAATGTTTTCCAAGTGGTCTCATTCTCTTAATCGTCGTGGTTGACCTGTAAGGGTTCGAACATTGGCCATATGGCTGCTACGGCTTCAGTAGCTGGGTAGTCCTGAATCGCCCGGTGTGTAAATTCGATTCTGGTTTGGCCCGAGCTCCTATTGATCTAATTCCGCTTCTCCGTGAATCTCTGATGAGTGAAGTTTCTGTAACAATTTTTTTGCTGCTTAAGACCTCCTGGTTCATTTTGCAGGCTTCTTGGAAGGCACATATGTCATGGCTGGGTTCTAGTCGGTTATCAAACAAACTACGATGGAGTTATAATACAGCTACTGGTCGGATGACCACATCATTTCATCTTACCTATGGCAAGTCTTCACGCTGAAATATACAACAGTAAGAAAAACAGATTAAGCACATCACTAAAGAAAACAAGTCGATCAATGAGTACATGAGGATCATATTCGACAAAAACCGATAATTTGGCTCTTCTAGGAGCAGCTCTTGAACATGAAGATCTTAATGATGTCATGACGGATGGTCTTAGTGAAGACTACCGAGCCATGTACAAGTGGTCAATGGTAGAGAAGCTTGATGACGCTTGATAACATCATCAAGTGGTCAATGGTAGAGACGCTTGATGACGCTTGATGGCGTTACATGAAAAAATTATCAATCCAGAGAATATATTGGTAACTATTGAAAGTTTTGTCGCCTGTGCTCCTGTTAATATATCATGGTTTTTATGGATTTTTAAGTCATGCTATATGTACATAATCGAGTCTTTTACGTGTCTTTAGTGTCATTTTGGAGTCTTTTACAGGTTTACACACTTTCGGGGATTATTTGGACATTTTGGAGCAGTTTTGGAGCATTGGAGCTGAAGAAACGAAATTAGTATTTTTCAAGTGCACTTGCGTCGAGTGCGACAACAGACATGCGTTGGTCGACATAACTCGGATTTACACCTCGGCCTGATTTAAATATTTTCGGAAATTTATAGCTTTGGCCCAGAAGTTTCATATGTTTACAAAGAAGACCCAGCTCGTGTTTAGCCTATTTAATTAGGGGTTTTAGCTCTTTTTTGGATTATCATCACTCTTGGCGAAGAACACATAGAGTTTTAGGAGATTATGGGGCTGATCTTACTTTGTTCTACTTTAAGAGAAGATTTTGAACCCCTATTTCTATTTCTCTATTCTATTTCATATGATATTTATTTTATTCATGTCTTTTGTTTCAATTGATATGTGTGCGTAGATCTCTTGTTAGGTTTGGGGAATTCTCATTAGGGTTTTCATGGAATGATATATTGATTGATTAGTTAGGATTCAAAACTTGATAGTTCTTCACCTAGGTTGTTCTTAAAGCTAGTTCTAGCTTTATCACCTGGAATTTAGATCATAGGTTGTTAAGTTGGCACGACAGTGTGATTTATAATCTGACAAAACCTAGGGTGAGGAAATTAGATAATTGCAAAGAAATTTGGATTATATAATTTGTGAACAAATCGAACATGCGCTTAAGGCTTGTTTAGTATTTAGGATTCGCAAAGAAATTTGGTTTCTTAGGTTTTAATCATAGTTAATTCTCGCAACAAAAGTTGGTTAATTTTATCTCCGTGATTTGAGTTCTAGAACTGGTCCGTAATTAGATCCAAACTAATTGATTAATATTCTTTACTTGATTTCCTAAGAGATTCCCTAGACTTGACGCTTTTCCCACTTATTTACACAACCGATTTTTAATATTTATTTTTGTACTGCTTTTATTTAATTTAATCACATTTCTTAGCTGAATTTGAAACTAAAAAGTCTATCGTGAGGTTCTAGAGTCCTTGTGGATTCGACCCCTAAGTACTGCAATTGATCTCTTAATTTGGAGGGTAGCTCATAGGGTTATATTTGAGCATATCAAATTTCGGCGCCGTTGCCGGGGACTCTTTCGAGTTTCCGATAGATTTAAGTGTAGAATTTAGACTAAGTTTTTATTTTCTGTTTTTACTAACGTTGTTCTTTTTTTTTTCTGGTGTGTTTTAGGTGTATGCCTAATCACATTACTAGGATCAACAAGGACAGTCGGCTTTTGTTTCTTCCGAATCGGGAGCTTGCAAGGTTAGAACAAATGAACATAAAGGCTAAGAAACCGAATGAGATGGTTAATCCTGTGATTTTACGTCAAGATGACGCTGGTGTTCTTAGAGACCAAGAGGGTCATGTGTGCAACGAGCAGGGCCAGAGATTAGATAGAGATGGAAACCCCATCATACTAGCTGATGCTGCTGCAGAATAGGTCCATGTGCCAGCTGTGAGGGCACTGACGCTGGGTGATTACAACAGACCGGATGAGTTTTATGCAAACAGGTCCGCGATTCGTCTTCCTACCTTTGATAGGAATGACTTTGAGATGAAACCATCCTACTACACCTTGGTTGGTCAGCACCCATTTCACGGATTGGCTCATGAGCATCCCATGAACCACATTGAGAGGTTCGAGGACTTGGTAACCAGCATGAAGCACAATGGAGTCAGCTACGACTTTCTCTTTTGTGAGCTTTTCCCACATTCTCTTAGTGGTGAAGCAGCTTATTGGTTGAAGCAGTTACCAACGGGATCTCTTACTAACTGGGCGGATACGAAGAAGGCTTTTTTGCGCAATTTCTATGATAATTCTAGATCAGAGGACTTAAGGCACAACATCTCCAGTTCACGCAGAGACCAACAAAAGCATTCAAGACTGCTGTTGTGCGATTCTAAGCTTACCAATGGGACTGTCCACATCATGGGTTTAACGAGGTTCAGTTGCTAGGTATTTTCTTCAGGGGCGTAGATTGGAGGTACCAGATGGCTCTTGATTCAGTGAGCAATGGGAACTTCAATACTAGATCTCTTGCTGAAACTTATGTGTTGATTGAGAACTTGGCGTCTAACAATAGCACCAAGAATGCTGATTTTGAGAGGTATAAGCAAGCTGGAAACGTAGATGGAAAACAGATTATGGAGTTGAAAACCAAGCTATATTCAGTTCACAACATCTTAGTGAACAAGAAGACGGTTCAGTTTACTGTAGAGGTTGAGACTTTTGGGGCCGAAGAGAGGGCGAAGAGGAAGACGTCAACTACATAGGCAGGATAGGTTTTCAGAGTCAGAGGTTTGGGAATCAAAAAAACAGGGGCGGTAACAACGGGAATGGTCAGCGAAATACCTTTATAGGAAATCAAAACACTTCCAATCACGTCTCTAAGACGCAGTACCAGAATCCTTTCCAGAGCAATAGTAACTTCAGCAGAAACTACGGATCTTCGTCATACCAAGCACCTCCTGCGCAGACTGAGCAGAGTGAGGTGAAATCCATGCTTGAGCAGCTTTTAGAGGGGTGGCAGAGGATCACGGTTCATTTTAATGGGAAGATTGATGCTCTATACACGAATCTGAATGGGAAGATTGATACTCAAGTTGCGCAGATTGCTGGGTCTATTAAAAGGCAAGATGGAGTTCTTCCTGGAAGAACTGACATTAATCCAAAGTATCAATGCAACACCATCATGTTGAGGAGTGGTAAATCACTTGATCATGTGATGAGAAGGGATATGGATGTTGATAAACTTGTAGACTTAGAGAAAATCGAGGAAGAGTTCGAAAATCAGCAACCGAATACCAGAAACGCTTAAGGATCCGGGGAGTGTCATTTTGGACTGTTCTATTTTCAAGGATAGGTTCAAAGGTTTGTTGTGTGATCTTGGTTCTAGCGTTAGTTTGATGCCTTACTCGGCTGCTTTGAGGCTAGGGATGACTGACTTCACGCCCATTAGGATCATGCTGATTCTCGCTGATAGGAGCGTTAGGATTCCAGAGGGTCTTTTAGAAGATGTGCCGGTACGAATTGGCGAGTGTATGATCCCTACATATTTTGTAGTTCTGCGCTATAGTGATGAACCTAAGGACCCTCTCATCCATGGTAGACCTTTCTTAGCTACAGCTGGTGCTCTCATTGATGTAAGAGGGAGCAAGATAGCTCTGAACGTGGGTGATTTGGTGATGAACTTTGACATGGATAAGCTGGTTAAGATGCCCACCATTGACACCTATTATGTTGACACTCTCAACAACCTCGCAGAAGAGATTTTTCATGAGATGCATTATGTAGATCCGTTGGAGAGAGCGTTGATAAGTTCTACGCATGAGGTAAAGCATCTAGATGACATTACTGCTGGGTATGTCAAGATGCTGGATACTAGTGAGCAAGTGATGAAGCTAGTTGCTCACGAGGAGCTCCACGACTCCTCCCAAAATGTCGCGGTTTTGAGTGATTGAAGTGAGGATAAGGCTCTCAAAATCGAACTCAAACAGCTCCTTACGGGGCTAAGGTATGCATTTCTTGGACCTAATTCTACTTATCCGATTATTGTGAATGCTTCCTTAAACAACGCAGAACTCACCTTATTGCTAAGTAAGTTGTGCAAATATCGCAAACCTCTTGGCTATTCTCTTGATGATATTTCAGGTATCTCTCCGGATCTGTGCATGCATTGGATTCATCTCGAGGATGAGAAAAAGTAGTCAATTAAGCATCAAAGGAGGTTAAATCCGAATTTGAAGGAGGTTGTCAAGAAGGAGATTCTGAAACTCCTAGAGGCTGGGATCATTTACCCTATTTTGGACAGTGATTGGGTTAATCCCGCTCACGTGGTTCCTAAGAAAGATGGAGTCACAGTAATCAAGAATGAGAAGGATGAGTTGATACCTATGAGGAATGTGACTGGACACAGGATGTGTATCGACTACAGGAAGTTGAACGCTGCGACGAGGAAAGATCACTTCCCGTTGCTGTTTATTGACCAGATGCTAGAGAGGTTATCTAACCATCCCTATTATTGCTTCCTAGATTGATACTTGGGTTTCTTCCAGATTCTGATCCATCCCGAAGATCAGGAGAATACCACATTTACATGTCCCTATGATATGTTTGCATATTGTATAATGCCTTTTGGACTTTGTAATGCTCCTGCGACGTTCCAGAGATGTATGATGTCTATATTCACGAAAATGATTGAGGATTATATGGACGTATTCATGGATGATTTTCCAGTATATGGACCTTCTTATCACGAGTGTTTAGACAATCTGTGCAAAGTGCTAGCTAGATGTGAAGAGAAGCACTTGGTTTTGAATCGGGGGAAGTGCCATTTTATGGTCAGGGATGACATTGTTCTTAGGCACAAAGTTTCACAGGCTGGTATTGAAGTTGATCGAGCGAAAATTGAGGTAATAATGTACTTGCAGGCGCCGGATTCGGTTAAGGCTGTGAGGAGTTTCTTAAGACATGCCGGTTTTTACCGGAGGTTTATCAAGGATTTCAGCAAGATAGCTAGGCCATTGACTTCGCTTCTGTGTAAGGACACAAAATTTGTGTTCACTACAGAGTGCCAATCCGCTTTTGAGCAAATTAAGAACGCCTTAGTGAACGCTCCGATTGTGAGTTTGCCGGACTGGGATTTGCCTTTTGAGGTGATGTGTTATGCCAGCGACAACACCGTTGGGGCTGTACTAGGACAGAAGAAAGACAAGAAACTTCACGCTATTTACTATGCTAGTAGAACACTAGACGACGCGCAAAGAAACTACGCAACCACCGCCGTAGTGTTTGCGTTTGAGAAGTTTCGACAATATCTTGTTGGTTCTAAGGTGATTGTACATATAGACCACTCAGCTCTTAAGTATTTGATGCAGAAGAAAGACGCAAAGCCTCGGTTGTTGAGATGGATTTTACTTCTTCAAGAGTTTGACATTGAAATCCGGGACAAGAAAGGAGTAGAAAACAGAGTTGCTGATCATTTATCTAGGATCAAGGTTGAAGATGATGTCCCCATCAATGATTTCTTACCTGAGGAGAATGTATACATCGTTGAGCTTGGACAGATTTCAAACTTAGAGGAGAAACATCAAAATTTTCATTTTCAGACACTTGCGTCGAGCGCGACACAGGCTTGCGTTGGTCGACACAAGGCGCCCACGAACCCAGATTTTTCAAAGGTGCTGTTTGATTTCTTTGACATGGATTTATATGTTGTAAGTCTTCCTGATCGACCATGGTATGCTGATACTGCCAATTACCTTGCTGCTAATGACAAGCCAGAGAAGTTTACAGGATATGCCACGAAAAAGTTCTTAAGACAGATTAGAAGATTCTATTGGGATGAACCTTACTTGTACAAGCACTGTGCTGATGGCATATACAGAAGATGTATTACTGAGACTGAGGTTAGAAGATGTATTACTGAGACTGAGGTTCCGGATGTGCTGTTTTATTGGCAAATTAATTGATCTGAATGCTTGCCATGTATCTCTTTTCTTCGTGGATCGATCAGTCCTTAATGGGATCGGGCAATCTCAAACACCAGAAACTTACAGAAAATTTGCATCCTCTACGTTTAGACGTGTTTCTATATGCTGAATACAAACATGTAAATCCTAAATAAAAATGCATAAAGATAAAAGTAAAACCTATGGGTTGCCTCCCATTAACACATGTTTAAAGTCACGAGCCTGACTTCCATGATGCCTAAGCTTGAGCAGTATCATATGAACATAATCTCCATGATATGGTTTAAAACGTTTGCAACTTACGGTAAATGCACCGCCATATTTGTTAAAAGGCGCATAGGGCCGAACTTCTTTGATTCGGAAGGGTATGGACCATCTTGATCTTAAGTTCCTGGGAAACAACTTCAAGCGTGAATGGAACTACATCACCTGATCGTTGACAACAAATTCCTTGGGAATGATGTTCTTATCATGCTAGGCTTTAGCACGCTCCTTGTAAATGTACGTACTCTCTTAAGCATTCAATGGCAACTCATTGAGTTCGTTGAGCTAAATCAAATGCTTATCACCCGCAGACTTGTAATCAAAATTCATGCAATGTGTTGCCCAAAACACTTTGTACTCGAGCTCTACTAGAAGGTGGCATGATTAATTTTACATAGATTAAGTTGAAGGGAATAGTTCTAATATGGGTCTTATAAGCTGTTCGGTATGACCAAAGAGCATCGTCAAGCTGCAGATACCAATCATTTCTCGTTGTGCTCACAGCCTTCTCGAGAATACCCTTTATCTCATGGTTCGAGACTTCAACCTGTCCACTAGTCTTATGATGATTGGGTTTTGCTACTTTATGTTTAACTCCATGTTTCTTCAAAAGGTTCTCAAATAACTTATTGATGAAGTGAGAACCACCATTACTAATCTCCACTCTCGAAACATCAAACCTTGGGAAGATCACATATTTGAACATCTTAAGAACTACCTTAAAGTCATTGGTAGGACTTGCCAAAGCTTCCACCCATTTAGACACGTAGTCCACAAAAACTAGAATATAGAGATTACCATAGGATTGTGGGAAATGCCCCATGAAGTCAATTCCCCAAAAATCGAAAACTTTCACCTCCAAAATGTAATTATGTGGCATCTCATTCATTTTATTAATATTTCTCTTTAGTTGGCATGCATCACAGTTAGTGATGTAGGCCCTGGAGTAAGGACTACAAAGTACGCGCGGATCCGGAGTTGGCGTCAAGCTCTCCCTTCGGATACGTGATGAATCTAAGGTTGTGGCGACAAGACGAGTTGGCGTCAGGCTCTATCTCGTGAAGTCGAAGTAAATGATGTGATGATGGAGTGAAGGTGCGACAAAGAGGGGTGTTGATTCTCTTATACGGTACAAGGTTCAAGAGTTACTAAGAATCACACTTAGAAACTTGGAACAAAAGGGGTGACGAAACTTTAAGGTTCTTGTGAAGACAAGGGTTTTTACTTAAAAGCTGCATGCCTTGTATTAACGAACTAGGCCACTTAATATAGCTGCGCCTCTTAACATTTACATAAGAAAAAAATGGAAGTTTTACATTAACTACGAAAACAATAAAAATGGAAAAACTTCTCTCGGCAAAAATGGAAACTCTTGCCGCGGCAATAAGGCTTTTTGTCTACTCTTGGGCCTCGGCAAAACACTCATTAAACTCTTAGTAAAGCCTTTGATGTATGGCTTGATCGTCTCTCACTTTGCGCACTAAGGGTATGGCCTCAATAAAACCTTTCTCGCAAAACCCAACGGGATAAAACCGAGATAAGGAAAAAGAGTGCCATTCCTTATAACGACTTTGTGGTCTTTACTTAGATGAAATAGTAAAGACCTGAACCAACGGTTCTTCTCTCAAAAGTGGCCAAGTTCCATTCTTCGTGATGTCGCCATTGTGGAACTCACGGTAATCGTCTAGTCGGTCTCGGGCCATGCGTGTTGTCTCGTTGTCGTGGTACGTGCATTCAGTTCTAATCTCGACTCTTCCGTGTTTATCTCGTCCATCCTGAAAAGTATCTCGAGGAATAACAAAAGTATCTTGAGGAATAACATTAGTATAGG
>VBRH01002308.1:0-12050 GCA_014578085.1 Cardamine resedifolia
ATCTCGTCGTCGGCGCCTCAGACACGACAACTCTCATCACTCACTTCCTCTTCTGATCTCGCGACAACAAAAAATCAAACAACAAGATCAAAACAAAACTGGAGCTTACCGTGATGAAGCAACCGGATTCTCCCACACGGCAAGATCGCCCACCACGCTAAACCTCCACGCGATCTTCACTTTCACTCTCCCTCTCCGACGTTGGCTCGCGCACGGAGATGAAGACGAAGACGGCTTGAGACGAAGAAGACCACACATGGGGAAAGAGGCGATCGCGTGAAGTAGAAGGAAGCATAGGGTTTTCACCCAGTTCCGAATATTGCAACATAAGTCCCTATACTTTTGCACCTTAAGACTTCGACCCCACAACTTTTCTTTAATCAATTCTGACCCAAACTTTTAAATTATCTAATAAAACCCAACTAACGGATCATGGATGTTACAGGATTCCTCCTTATCATTGCTGGTTTCCACCATGGTACCTGTTCAGATTCAAACAAGTAACAAGTAAACAATGATAAGGAGGAATCCTGTAACATCCATGATCCGTTAGNGCTGAACTGTTAGTTGTGGAGTGTGATAAGCTGTCGATCGGGGCAGTAGCCGAGATTATGTTGAGCAGAGGGGAATGAACGATCCTAATCAGATCGACCTACCCAAAGCTGTTGTTGGTTGTGGCTGATATTCTGGGTAAGAATATGTTAGATTTGATATTCTAAGGATTGGAATATGGTGTCATGAGATTCTTTAGAGTATAATAGCGGTTGTGCTAGGCTGTGGATGTTCGCTGGAATGTTAGATTCGAGGACGAATCTATGTTAGTGGGGGAAAATTGTAACATCCGTAATCCGTTAGTTGGGTTTTATTGGATAATTTAAAAGTTTGGGTCAGAATTGATTAAATCAATTCATGCGGTTGGGTTTAATTGTTCAAAAGAAAAGTTGTGGGGTCGAAGTCTTAAGGTGCAAAAGTATAGGGACTTATGTTGCAATATTCGGAACTGGGTGAAAACCCTATGCTTCCTTCTACTTCACGCGATCGCCTCTTTCCCCATGTGTGGTCTTCTTCGTCTCAAGCCGTCTTCGTCTTCATCTCCGTNACGGAGATGAAGACGAAGACGGCTTGAGACGAAGAAGACCACACATGGGGAAAGAGGCGATCGCGTGAAGTAGAAGGAAGCATAGGGTTTTCACCCAGTTCCGAATATTGCAACATAAGTCCCTATACTTTTGCACCTTAAGACTTCGACCCCACAACTTTTCTTTAATCAATTCTGACCCAAACTTTTAAATTATCTAATAAAACCCAACTAACGGATCATGGATGTTACAGGATTCCTCCTTATCATTGCTGGTTTCCACCATGGTACCTGTTCAGATTCAAACAAGTAACAAGTAAAAATGCCCAAAGATAACACGGGAATTCGAAGCAAGGATCAAAGACAGAAACCGATTAAGTTGCCTTAAAAACCCTTGGGATGCCGGTCTGACTTGATCGAACAGAATAAATTATCAAATCACGATACAAAATTCTAGAATCAATTTTAATAGAAACTAGACTCTATCTAGGTTCAGACACAACAAATTTCGAATTTTTATCACACGCCAATAATTTATGAAAATTCAAGCAAAACGCGTGACAGACAGGAATTATGGATTTCGACTCTAGCAGTTGATCAGTCACGAAAAATTGTCAAAACGTGCAGAACATTCCAGAAACAATTTTAACAATTACTAGACTCAATCTAGGTTCAGATTCAGTTGATTTCACGATTTTATCTGACACCAAACGATTATGAAAATTCTAGCAATCAACAGACAGAATTGATTCAAATGATCTGCAGAATATGGAAGGGTGCGATCGACTTTGAAAAGACACAACCTGGTATGGAGTGAGCTCTGATACCACTTGATATGATCCTGAATAGAATCACGTCCCTGAATGCTCTCCAAAGGTTGTGATGTTTACGGTGAATAGATCTTGTATGCGGAAGTGATGAAAAGACAACGAAACACAGAAGCGATCGGACAAGTTGATGGAACGAGAGGTACTTCTAAAGGTTATGGACGACCTTCAGACTATCAAGGTTTGATCTTTACGATGGTAAGAACCAAACGTGGTGAACAAGTGGTGGAAGTGAAGTGATACTTCGTAAGGATTGTGGAAGATCCTTAGACTATAGAAACTTGCTTTTGGTGAAGATGAAGATCCGATCACTATATAAGCAAGGATGATCAAACGAATATGAAGAGTTTTTGAATAAAGGTTAGATAAAGTCTCAAATAAAGAATACAAGAGTTTAAAACAATCACAAGAGATCGCATGAAGGAGCGTGACAATCACAAAGACTCCCTCGAGAAAGACATAAAAATTAAAACAAGTTTGAACAAGAAAATAGTCTCTTGATTTCGTGATAAGGAAGATGGACTGGGGTTTGGCTTTATCAAGAGGCCTTGTGAAAGATTGATAAGGCTTGTCTCATTAAAAACCTTGTTTGGAAAACCCAATGGGACAAAACCAAACGAAGGGAAAAAGAGCACAAGTCTTATCACCTCTCTTGATAAATGTTTAGGTGGCTTGGATCACAACTAGGGGAGTTGGATTAGCACACACTAAACTACCCTGGATGGTGTTGAGAAGGTGTTGTAAAGATAACTTGAGCTTGGCTTGTGTGGACCGAGTAATAGGGCCATGGGGAATTTGCAAGTCTTCATCATCATGCTGCTCCTTATTAGTTTCCTTGCTGGTCACGTTCGCATCAGTGGTGTACCCTGATACGTCCAGGCTGGGACTCATATGTGTACTTATGCAGCAGGGGAGGGTGATCGCTTATACTTCGCGGCAGTAGAGGAAGCATGAGTGCAATTATCCTACTCACGACTTGGAGATGTCAGCGATGGTGTTTGCTCTGAAGATTTCGAGATCCTACTTATATGGCAGGAAAGTTTAGGTGTTTACGGACCACAAAATTCTGAAATACATCTTTACTAAACTGGAGCTGAATCTGAGACAGACACGTTGGATGGAGTTGGTCGCAGATTAGGATCAATAAATAGCTTACCATCCTGGAAAAGCTAATCCCGTGGATGATGCATTGAGCAGGAGGGTGTTATTTCGGACACAGAGAGAGATGTGAAAACCCTAGTGGGCATGGTGAGTGCCTTGCGGTTGTGTGCTGTGTCTGAGGAGTCAGAGCCACTGGGTTTAGAGGCGGCCAATCAGGCAGATATTCTTAGCAGAGTGCGGGTTGCAGAGGAGTTGGATGCAGAGTTGATTATGGCTTCTAGAGCAGAGAAGTTTGAGTATGAGGTTTCCAACAATGGGACCAAATTGCTGAATGGCAGGGAATGTGTACCAAAGGATGACGTGCTTAGGCGGGAAAATTTGAGGGAAGAGCACCTGAGCATATTCTCTATTCATCCAGGGGCTACCAAGATGTAACGTGACCTCAAGCGGTATTATCAGTGGGTAGGGATGAAGAAGGATGTTGCCAGCTGGGTTATGGGTTGTGGTACTTACCAGTTGGTGAAGGCTGAGCATCAGGTTCTGAGCGGATTATTACGGAGTTTACCAATTCCGGAGTGGAAGTGGATATGATCACCTTGGATTTCGTGGTTGATCTGCCAGTTTCGCAGAATAAGGATGCTATTTGGGTCATCGTGGATAGGTTGACCAAGTCGGCACATTTTCTGGCTATTAGAAAGACCGATGGAGCGGAGGTCTTGGCTAAAAGATATGTCAGCAAGATAGTGAAGCTGCATGGGGTACCAGTGAGTATAGTGTCGGATCGTGATCCTAAGTTCTCATCGCTGTTTTGGAGAGCTTTTCAGAAAGAAATGGGCACTAAGGTACACATGAGTACAACTTAGCATCCACAGATATATGGGCAGTCGGAGCACACCATTCAGACATTGAAAGATTTGTTAAGGATGTGTGTGCTGGATTGGGGTGGCCATTGGTTCAATCACTTGAGTTTGGCGGAGTTTGCATACAACAGCAGTTACCAGGCTAGTATCGGTATGGCGCCATTTGAGGCTCTCTATCGTAGGCCATGCAGGACACCACAGTGCTGCACTCAAGTGGGCGAGAGGAGTTTATTGGGGGCCGATTTTGTGCAAAAAACTACGGAGAAGATCCGTGTGGTCAATTTGAATATGAAAGAAGCACAAGATAGACAGAAAAGCTATGCTGACAAGCGTAGAAAGGAGTTGGAGTTTGCGGTTGGGGATATCGTGTATCTTAAGATGGTCATGCTGAGAGGTCCGAACATGTTGATTCCCGATACTAAGCTGAGTCCTCAGTATATAGGATCCGTTAGGGTATTGGAGCGGATCAGGCCGGTTGCTTATAGGCTGGCGTTGCCAGATGTGATGCGGGCATTTCATAAAGTGTTTCACGTATCGAAGCTGAAGAAATGTATGCATAAGGATGATCGGGTGATGGCTGAGATTCCATCTGATCTTTTATCGAGTATGGTTGTAGAGGTGAGGCCTCTAGCGGTACTTGACCGCAGAGTGAGATTGGTTAGGAGAAAGAAATTTCCAGAGATGAAGATCTTGTGGGAGTGCAATGGAGCTGAAGAGGAAACTTGGGAACTTGAAGCGAAGATGATGCAGAAGTTTCCCAAGTGGTTCGGCGGGCTGGCGACTTAGCTGGAGTCCCAGTGTTGTTGTTAGCAGGATTGTTGTTCTTTTTTTGCTGTTTAAGTTGATGTATTCGTTTATTTGTTGGAAATTCTAACGATGTATTATATTACTCTTTTATTCAATAATGAAGCGGAGTTTTTATTGAATATGTTGTGCATGTTGTTATTGTTTATACTTGGTTCGGCTGTGGGGAATATGCCGTGCTGATCCTAATACTTGGTTTGGCTGATTAGGATTTTTTTCCTAATGTTGTTGGATGGGGTTTCGTGCTGCAGAATCTCATTGCAGTGTGGTGTTTACCAGTCACGTTTCTGTGTGATTCTTGATGCTGTTTCGGTAAGCCACTTAAGATCTTAGGATCTTGCTGGACTTTGCGGATCGGGTCACACTGGACTTCGAGATGCTTCGCCATCCTTACTGCGCTGAGCTGTTCCAGGGATCCGGTAAGTGTAGTTTTATTTCAAACCAAGGGGGATCTGTGGTGTAAGATGCCGGGAGTATTTAAACCGAGTATAGATAATGCGGTGTTGGGTTAATAGCCGAAAAGCTATGTTGTAGAGGGTTAATGGTTGCTAGACTATGCAGTGTCAGAAATAGCTAGAGAGCTATGATGTGTGGGAGTTTTGCCAAGGTTGTAAGATTCAGGGATGAATCTATGTTAGTGGGGGAGAATTGTAACATCCATATTTTTAGAAATGGGAAATTTTAATTATTTTTTTTTTTTGATTTGGGAGGATTTGGTTAACCGTTTTGGTGGTGGAACCGGTTGCAGTTTAATAATTATTTCCGATGTAGGGTAATTAAGCAGCTAACCCTAATTACTTGGCTATTTAACCTAACCTAATCCCTAAGCTTCCTCCATCATCAACCTCGTCGCCATCATCTTCTTCGTGTGAGGGGAGAGATGAGCTGAGTCGCGCAAGGAGAAGAGAATCAAGCTGAGGCGTGCACGGGAGGAGGGAAGCTGAGTTTGCGGGGAGGATCATTTACCGGAGAGCAAGGGACAAGGGGAGGGGTTTCACGGAGCCGCGTGCGAAGCAGAGCCATGACACCAAGCGCCGCCAGAGGTCTTGGTAAGCTTCCTTTTCTCTCTTGTTGATCGAGTTGCCAGTTGTCTTTTCGAAGTGGTGGTCGTGGGGGTAAGGACAGGTGGCACCGAGGAGAATGGTAGGTGGCGCCAAGGAGAATGGCTGATCGTGCGGGTGAGGCGTTGGAGACACCACGAGCTGTGGCATCATCGAGGGCTGATAGTGGGATCCGGTGGCCAGTGGTCGCAGGTTACCATGAAGCTTGGGGGAAACGCGATCCGGTGGCAACAACCGCGCACGTCGTGATGGGAGAGCCGACATCGCATAAGGTGCACCATCACGTTGAGGCGGTCGCGCCGAATTACGGGTTTGAGGAAGGTGGGTTGGTGGTCGGCGGATTGCGCAGCACCGGTAGTCTTGGCCGTCGCGTGTAAGGAGGAAGAAGATGAGTTGGCGTGTGTTTAGGGTAATTAATTAGTTGTGTTTTTTTTTGTTTAGGTTTTTTGCGTTCGGGAAAAGTTAGGTTTAGTCTTCCAGGAGGAACGCAGGAAGTTGCGGATTTTTGTCGTGGAAATTTCTGTTTTTGGTTAAGGTGAGTGCAGTACAATAGTCGGGCTTTACTTACTGAAGTTTTTCGGTTTAATTGCGTGCTATGATTTGTTTCCGTGAATTGTTTCAGTATTGCAGTAGCATCACAAATCGCTTGTGTGTTAATTAAATCCCGTAAATTGCTGATTTCCATTGTCGTAAATAACGTGTTGCCCTATTGTTTTTAATTATTTATTGGTGAAAATTTATTAAATTGCCGCCTTGTTATTTAATTAAATGTCGCTAGTTGTTTCTAATTCATTATTTTGTTGTTATGTATTTTAATGAATTATTGTTGCTGCTGTTTGTTGAATCCGGGCATTTAATTATGCCGAGAGTTTTCTGTATTTATTTTTCCTTAATTGACCTAGTAGACGTGTTGATCGCCTCCTCAATATTTATTAAATACTGACTACGTCTAATTGTAATGGCGCAATAAATGGGAAAGATAAAGACTATTAGCTAGAGCTCGTGGAACTGCGGCTGCGGAATGAGATAACATACTGGGAGGGTCGTTTAATTATTTATTTCTTTCTCTGCTGATTGTCGTTACTGCTGTTTCCCATAAACCGTTAGGTTCTTAGTTATTGAAGTTGCGAATTTATGGGTTTATAACAAATCGTTTTATGGTTGAGTTGTTTATTTGATTTTCGCCGTTGGGGGTTTTATATATTTATGGGAATATTATTAAAACAAAAAATAGGTCAGGGTGTTTCACATACAGATCACGAGACGTTGAAGCATCTTAAAGGCCAGATAACACTAAAGAGGCGGCACGCACGTTGGCTAGAGTTCATAGAGACGTTTGCATACGTGATCAAGTTTAAGAAAGGCAAGGAGAACATTGTGGTCGACGGCCTTTCAAGGAGGCATGCTTTGATTTCCACCATGGAGGCTAAGATCATGGGGTTCGAGTATCTCAAAGCTCTTTATGAAGTAGACCCGGACTTTCAAGACATATTCAAAGAAGCTACCAAGACGGCACTCGGAGCATTCTACCAACAAGACGGGTTCCTGTTTAAGGATAGGCGCCTTTGCATTCCACAAGGCTCTATGCGCGAGTTACTAATAAGGGAAGCTCATGGTGGAGGTCTCATGGGTCATTTTTTACGTGACAAGACTATGAGCGTGTTAACAGATCACTTCTTTTGGCCGCACTTGAATAGAGACGTGGAGAAGTTTTGTTCCAGGTTACATCCCACGGTTTATACTTACCTTTGCATGTACCTAACATGCCTTGGGTGGACATATCAATGGATTTTGTCCTAGGACTTCCAACGATAAACCACAAGGATTCTATCTTTGTAGTTGTGGACAGGTTCTCAAAAATGGCACATTTTATACCATGCAACAAGACCAATGACGCGACTCAAATTGCAGATCTCTTTCTCAAGAAGGTTGTACGTTTACATGGAGTGCCAAATACCATAGTCTCCGATCGAGACACCAAGTTCCTAAGTCATTTTTGGTGAGTACTATGGAGAAAACTAGGAACCCAGCTGCTATTTTCAACTCGTGCCACCCCAAACTGATGGGTAGACCGAGGTAGTAAACCATACCCTCTCCAAATTATTGAGGGCCACGGTCGGTAAGAACCTGAGCAATTGTTTAACTTGTTTACCCTATTTTGAGTTTGCGTATAACCATGCTAAGCACTCGGCTTCCAAGCATTCTCCTTTTGAAATTGTTTATGGGTTTAACCCTTGTACACCACTAGATTTGACAAGCCGACGTCAATCAACTTTCTGTCGGTTCTTCAAGGACATCAAGCAACGACTATCTTTATAATAGCCAAGGATGGGCCCGAGACTACGGATTAGGAAAGGTGAGTTTTCATTTATTTTATTATTTAAAACTCACAAGTATTTGTGTTATGTTGCACGGTTTTAGTTATTTTTATTCTTGAGTCTTAGATGTCCCAGCGTTTGTAGTTTTGAGTCTAGAATGCACGTTGTTTTCCTACTTTCCTTATGTGAATTTTTGGCCTTTGAAGCCCACCGCCGTCGAGCAGTTTATCAGCTCATTCCTCAGCTTGTATCATTTTTAACCTATCAATAAAGAACACCGAATTTTCTTGCAAAGAAAACCCTAGCCACTTCAGCCTTCTTAAGTGAGATTCACTTGAACGCTCGAGTAACTCGACTTATCAAGGTCCTTTCACCGACTTTGTGGCATCCATCGATTCCCCGTGTCCAAACATCGTCATCTCCATCACGTCGTTGATTCCTATCGTGTGTTACCACCGATGAATCAGCTCCATCTCATTCATCTTCGATCATTAACTGTCCTAGAAGCTGAGTGTTACCACTAACTACTCGGATCCATCCTTAGTTCCATCGCGTACTGTAAATGGCTCCAAAACACTCCTAACGCTCGAATCACTGAACGTACATTGTACGATTGTTGCTCGTGTTTTCCCTCGAGTGTCGATTGTGCATTGCTCGCGAGATCGTCGTTCATCCCCAACTCGTTCCTCGTCTATTGCTTGATCACTAGACGTACGTCGCTGACTATTGCCCGAGCTATTCCCCGAGTATCACTTGTGCATCGCTAGTGTGATAATCATTTATATATGATTCGCCCCTCATCCATCGCTTCTTCTAATATTCATACTGCCAAACGAAAGACCCAAGTAATCCCTCCGTGTTACATCGAACATTTACCCAGCGTTTACTCGGCGTTGTCAAAGCTCGACACATGGCTCACTGAGCGAACATCGTATCGCTACATCGAACATTGCTCGTGCATCGACCGGCCGCCTGTATCAAGCTGGGTGACTAGGCGGTACCTCAGCTCGCAACGGATGGTACACCGCAATTATCACGCGACGACCGAATAGGCGCAGTTATTACAACGTACTTTACACCTAAGTCTAGATGACTAAGGTTTTACGAGGATTTTAGGGGTCCGAATGTGTAGAATGTTCATACATTGCATGTGCATTCATCCAAAATCACTTAGTGAAAATGGAATACATTCCCCTATTTGACTTTTAGGGAAACACGGTGCTCGTGGGAAGGATGTGGCTTAGGCGCAAGACTCGAAGGCTAGGGAATGGGTGGTGATGTAACCGGGTAGATAGGATCGAATACTTGTAATAGCTTATATGAAAACTCATAAGTTATTTCGAATCCTTGGGATATAAATAAAGTATCAGGTTTCTTTCTTTACTCTAATGTACATGCATTTCTTTTAATTAGAGCAATGAATCATGGAATAAATCTTGAATTGAACTGTTTAAGGAATAAATCACGGAATAAAAATGGATTAAGTATCATAACGATAAATTCCAGAATTAGAAAAATTCGGGACGGGTCCTTACAATCTTCTCCCTAATTGATGTATGAATCAATACCAACATTGATTCCGAGCTGACTGACACAAGAGGTGGCACTGGCCACAACCACCTAACGCGACCCGAGAAGACCCACAAGCCTTGTCTAGGACAAATGAAGTTGAAGAATGATAGTAGGATTTTTATCGTCCTACTAGATGCAATCAATTCTCAGTATGCACTATCGATGTCATTGTAGCATAAAGAGTGTCAAACCAACAGGGTGAGATGTTATGCTGATAGGATGCAACAGAACAATAAAGTCAAGCCAATCATGATTATAACAAGTGATGAATCAAAACAGAAATAAGAATATAAACAGAGCAACTGAAACAGAGCAAGTGATGAAAGCTGTAAAGAAATCAAACAAGGGAAGAATAGAGTCCTGAGAATGGGGTTATCGATTAGAGCTTCTCTATAGCCTACCTAGGGTGTCTAACAAAACTCATAAAGAGGCTATCCCTCGAGTGAGTTGACGGGCTCGAGCAAGAATGGGTCGATTGCAAGGGTCGAGTGCATGATTCTTCAAAGTCGGCATCTTGGAGTCTTAGCTCGAGTGGTCTGGTGAGTGAGCTTGATCAAGTGCTCCTCCTTATTCCAAAGTGGCGTCTTGAAGTTCTTGGGCTCGAGCGAGTGGGATGGTCGATTGTACATGGCTCGACCATGCTTAATCGAGTGGGACGGTCGAGTAGCATCCAGTGGTGCAAGATCGAGTCTTGAGGGTCTAGCTCGAGCGCTCCTGGTCGAGTCCTCTGGTCGAGTGCCTCCTACTCGAGCGTGCTGGTACGAGTTAAGCTTCCGAGTCAAGCATGTTGGTTCCTCCTTGTCCATATAAGCCTCCAAAGACTCTTTTTCACCTGATAAACACTTAAATGTGCAAATTCATGCAATGACAATGCAAAATCCCAATATGTATGCTAAATGGACTGAAAGGCCTATAAATGGTATGAACAAATGGAGAAACAATGCTAAAGCGACACTAAATGGATGCTTAAAACATGTAAAATATGGATATATAAATGAACAACTCTTCCAGACCAACGACCACTTGGAATATATTCTTAGCTCAACTTCAGAATGTCTTTAAGTGGAATAAGCCAAAAAGAAGATCAATCAAAGGAGTTATTCACTTTACAAACCGAGTGATCCCCAACTTACCCGATTTGGACATACGCGCAGTCATTGAAAGGATTCTATTCCGACCAGAAGGAGTTAAGCTACAAAGTGAATTGTTATACAATATTGATTCAACAGAGACTAAAGGGGAATTGGAATCAAATCAATACCATAATTGGTTTGGGAGATATTAATTTTCTAAACCTGAGGATCCTCGACTTTCCTTATTCGGAACCTCACGGGGTTAGAAGGCTCCAAAATTATCATTGGCGCCCATGAGACTTTATGCTACTTATAGAGGCTTTCTACAAGACCCTAAGGTGCACCAGGATGTATTGTATCAGGCGGATCCAACCAGACCTTCACTTTCCATATCTTGAGCCAAACTTGCCTCATTTGCCTTTTATGGAGCCAGTCACATTCAAACACCAACGGCTCTTTCCTTTCCATTGCTGCTGCATTTTGGAAGCTTATTCAGTGCATCTAGACATCCCAAGACACCACAAATTCGCACCCAATCTCTCAAGACTAAATACATCAAAACACTTTCCTTATATGGCCATATTTCGCATTAAAATTCCAACGGCTAGTTTTTCTTTTAATATTTCAATTTAGGTTCTTATTTTAGGCTTTTTGAACGTTGAGTAAGTCCTCTATATAAGCTCAGCTCGTTCCCATTGTAAAAAGGCAGTCTCAGACAAGTTATTAATAAACCTTTGTGTTTTATTCAAAAGCGTGTAGTCTTTTGTGTTGTTGTCAATCTAAGACTATAACACCCGTGTCCCGAGAAACGGGAAATTGTAATTAGCATCCGGTTAATTTTGGTTTAATTGACGGGTTTTGGTTTATTGAACCAATTAAGGTTTGAGGGTGTTTTTAAGAGAATTCGAAAGTTTATGTAATTTAGAATTCGGTCGCCGGGTTTAATTGATAGAATTAAAAGTTCCGGGGCGGTTCTAAAAGGATCAGGAAATTAAGGACTTAGGCGCATTTTCTCAAAACCTACCAAAAACCCTACGCGACTCTCTTTAACTCCACGCCTCTCTCGATCTAGCTGACTCGAAAGTTTTCAACTGTGTTGTTGTGACTGTGAGCAAAGGATCGTGAGAAGGAGTTTCAGCACGGAGTGTTGTTGGCCGGAGAGTGTGAGAAAGAAAGGGATCGTGTGAGGAGGGTGAGCGGCGGAGCTAGGTGCGGGAGTGCCGTGCGAGTCAAGCCAGACCGTCATTATCATCATCATCATCTTGGTAAGCTTCCGTCTCAGTTGTTGTGTGTTGTTAAGATCAGAGTTTTGTTGTGGCGTTGGTGAAACGTGGCAATGCGGTGACTTGCCGGAGA
>VBRH01002309.1:1573-12990 GCA_014578085.1 Cardamine resedifolia
ATATGTTAATATATAAAGTTACCACATAGATATTTATATTTATGTTTTTATATATAAACAATAATTTCAATATTAACATATATATGTCAAAATAAAAAAAAATCTAAAATGATAGATATATATATGTATATATATGTTTATATTGTTGAAACAATATTTCTGATTTATAAATTTTTTTAATATAAACATATATTATTCATAGTAAAGACTCTTTATGTTGAAGATATAGCTGAAGTTGCCGACATACAATATCAGCCTTATCTCCATTCCTTGTTGAATCTGTTTGCCGACATACAAGATCAACCTTCTCTCCATTCCTTGTTGAATCTGTTCATAACGTTGATTCTTCTAGTATTTTAAAATTGAGGTTAAAATAAAATTTATTTAATAAGAAAATATATATAAATTGTAGATAAAATATATGTCAAAATCCGTTAGCTTTTTAAATATATATATATATATATGTTTGAATATTTTTATTTTGATATATATATATATATGTTAATATATAAAGTTACAACATAAATATTTATATTTATGTTTATTATAAACAATAATTCCAATATTAACATATATATGTCAAAATAAAAAATATTATAGAATAATAGATATATATGTTTATATTGTTCAAATAATATATCTGATTTATAAAAAATATAATATAAATATATATTATTCATAGGAAAGACTCTTTATGAGTTAGATGTTTTCAATTTTTTGATTTTGTTGAAATTTTTTTGAAATTGAGGTTAAAAGGGAATTTTACATTTTATAAAGATTAATACACCAAAAACTCATAAGAAAGGTATAGATGGACAAAAAATTAAAAAAATGTCCTTTATTTCCAAATTTTCTATATTATGATAGTCAGAGACATATTTTGATTCGTCTTGACTATCAAGAATTTCCATTATTTTCTTAATTTCGATGGATATTTGTTTTGGTTACTCTTAGCTACCAATTTTTTTTTATTTAGCTTGACTAAAGATAATTGTACCATACATGCAAATATGATTTCTTTATTTCGTAGATGTACTCTCCACTATAAATATTAAAACAAATGTACCAAAAGCCTATGAGAGAGTCATATTCTTGGAAAATGTAACCAAAAAAAATATTAGATCATATATGAAAAAATTATGCTTTTGAAAGTGAGTTATTTTTCAAACTTAAAAGAATTTCATTCACCCATTGAGATAACCTAGCACAACTGCATGACCTTAACAAAGACAATTCCAAAGGTTATGCATAATTGGCTAAAGCTAAAGCTCGGAAAATGATTGAAGCTGTAACTGTCTCGAGAGGCTCAACTCTCGGTCCTAGAAACACTTGAGTTGTATCTATCCGAGTTGTTAAGAAAAATAATTCCAAAAGTTATGTATAATTGGCTAAAGCTAAATCTCGAAAAAAGATTGAAGTTGTAACTGTCTCGAGAGGCTCAGCTCCCGGTCCTAGAAACATTTGAGTTAGATCTTATATGAGCTGTTAGTAATGAAAAAGGTTTGAATATAGTACTATTGAGCTATCCAAAGCTAATAGAGATGATTAAGCGTAGTTTGTTGGAACTCAATTTTGACATAAATGCCAAAAGCTAAATTTTCGGCGAGTTTTTCGGTGAAGTCTGTCACCGGAACTACCGGATCTTGGGATATTTGGAATCCTTGTAATAAGCACTATAAGATAATATATTTACATGTCAAAATCAAATTTAAATTGAATGAGAAATGAAGATCCAAAGTGGGTAGCTTGAAAGGCTTAAAAAACTTGTAATTTGACTAAGTATCAAAATGAGCAAATGTCCCACATTGAAAAAATAGAAAATTTCCCACTAGTATATATAGTGATACATTTACACTATTATTCACTAGTTTTAGGAATAGACACTATAGAGTGAAAGATGTATGACTATTATGCAAAACCATGCACGCGCGCCGTTGTGCCTAGCCGGACCGGGCTTGGGTCTTGGGCCTTGGTGAATGTGGGCCTTTCTATTAACATTTTTTGTTAATTTTCCTAGATCAAGCCAAATCTCGCAACGCTTATTTCTTACGAAGGAGAGTATATCGTAGATCTAGTTCGTAGATTCTATAATCGGGTGTCGCGATTATAGTCTCAACATGGTTGTATCCTGGGATTCATAATCTCATAAAACCGCCACACTGCGGGAGATTTATTGAATTAAGGAAAGAGATCATATCTCCGCGTATTCGTCTTTCCTTAATCAGATTTTGTTCGTGATTTTCAATCCAGAATTTCGCAGTCATACATAGTTTGACATGAAATAATTGGGAGTACAACACTGTCAAGTCCATCTTTGAAGAAATTGACTTTGTTCAAAATTAATGTTTTACTTATTACGACCAAGTAGATTGAATTTTGAAGACTCTGGATTTGTATAAAACACTGAAAATTCATTATCTTCATCGAAATTCCGGACGTTGAATTCTTTAATTACAAAGACTTTAATGCAATAGAATATGAAAATCTTAATTTCTAATCACTTGTGGAAGCTAAAATGAATGATGATGAAACCGATTTGGATGCATCAACAACTCAATTATAAGGTACATTTGGAGATTCTAAATAGTCCAAGACAATTCAGAATAGTATTTAACATTGAGATTGATGATTGGCAAAGACTGAAGCAACTCAAGTATAGTATTTCAGACTGATTGACAATTCAGAATAGTATTTAACATAAGGAGGCAAAGACTGAAGCAACTCAAGTAGTCATTATATTCTAGCATGCATCACCTTTTCACGTTAATTCCTTTCTACAGATAAATCAAAAATTTTATAAGAAATCATAGTGTTATTTCTTTGTATGAAGCACTGAAAAATCACTCTTTCATCAAAATACCATGAGAATAACCTCTAAGCCCATCTAAAATTCTTTTCAATCTGGAGAAATTGGAAGCCTTACCATAAACTACTCAATGACCCTCAAATCCTAATATTAATCCATATTTCTACACTTTGATCTTATTTCTACCATCTCCTTCCACACAAGTAACACCACTTACAAACTTATTTAACGTTGGCAGTTTGGGCATTCCAGTATTTAGGCCAATTTAATTCATATAGTTTGATAATTTGGATATGCAAAAAAATGATCGAATTTAACTGAATTTGTTTTGGTTATTCTAAAAAAAGACCTAATTATAACTGGTTTGGTTTTATAGTAATTCAGACAACTATTATAAGGCTAATTTGTTAATTTTATAAAATTTGGTTCGGTTTTGTTAAAATTTGCTTCAATTCGATTTTTTAAAAAAATTAGTTAATTTTGCTAACTTTGGGCTTAGAATGCCAAATTTGGGCTCAATTTGGATAAAAGTTGGTCATAACACTAAAGCCTAAGGGAATCTAAAACAAGATGAACAAAATGTCGTTAACCGTGGACCGGATCTTTCTGAATGTAAAAAGATAACCACAAAAAAAAGTTCCGAACCGTATAATAATTTGTTTTTTTATTAACTAAACCGGAATTTGGGAGCTACGGAAAATTAGGGTCGCCATTTTCTTTGCATCCGTCTTCTTCTCGTAACGTCATCGACATCAGAATCTTCAGGCCGATAAGAAAATGGCGGCAATCAGAACGATGACGAACATGATCCTACGCGAAGTTATCCATCACCCTCTTCTTATTCACTCTTCATCGAAATCGTTTCAATCTCTTTTACCATGCCTCCGTCGTTCTCCCCGAATTGCTTCGCTTCACTGTAATTCCCGATTCGGATCCATCCGATGTGCCGCCTCTACCTCCGGTGGTGATCGGAAAGTTTCTTCACGGTTGTCTCTGGTTCAACAGATGCTTCATGAAGCAGAGGAGAGAGCTAATTCCGCTGGCAATGAACCTACTCCTCAAATCACTCTAGGTTCGATTTTAGCAGAGAGTTATTATACTCTCTGATGACTCTTGAACATTCTATAGGACTGATTTTGAAGTTATTAGAGCCAAAATGATCATCTGTATGCATTAATCTCAAATTTGTTTGCATAAATCTCAAATTTGATAACTTTATCACATTTACATGAAAAGAATTGGTTAATTTGATTTCTAGAGTTGTGTTGTGTGGGAATTTGATGTGGAACATTCAGAATTTGATGTGTTTGGTATTTGTAGAACATGTTACGCTTAACTTTGCTAGAAGTGGAGGTCCTGGAGGCCAGAATGTGAACAAAGGTGCGACCTTTTATCGCGTAATTTACCGTTCTTGGCATTTTAGTTTTTGACTATTGTGATGACTCAATGTTTATATTTCCTTTACAGTGAATACCAAAGTAGATATGCGCTTCAATGTGAATAACGCCTACTGGCTAAGTGACAGGATCAGGGAGAAAATCATACAAATGGTTTGTTTCTTACTCTATTTCGTCTACAAAACTATGAGGACGAGTTTTCATACTGATATTTGTGAAAATTTCAGTTTGATATTTGGATATGATCTTGTAGGGATCGAAATTTACTAGTACAGTAGAGTATTTACCTTTTTGGTTCTATGTGTTTGTGTATTTAGCTTTTGTTGCTTGTCAACAGGAGAAGAATCGGATCAATAAAGACGGTGAACTTGTGATGTCTTCAACCAAAACCAGAACGCAGAAGTCAGTACCCTAATAATCTTATCTTTCTTGTTCCATTTTCAAGAACTTCTCTGTTTCTGACACTATGTTTCTCTGCAGAGGCAATATCGACGATGCACTTTCAAAACTACAGGTAATAACAAATGACTATCAAATATCATGTCTTCGGTCATGGTGTGTTTCGAATTATCTAATCTCGAGATGTTATGTGTAATCATATAAAACTCAACAGGCGATAATTGATGCGGCTTCATATGTTCCACCTCCACCATCAGAAGAACAGAAGAAGAAAATTGTAAAGATGTCAGAATCAACCACATACCAAATCCTCTTTCTATAATTTCATCTTTCTTCCCTCAATCCTCAGATCTTAACGCGGTGAATTCTGTCATTTTCAGGGCTGCGAAAGCTGACAATAACCGACTTAAAAGCAAAAAAGTTCTTTCTGATAAGAAAGCTGCAAGAAGAAGCCGTGGTAGCTACGATGATTAAACTTAAACCATACGAGGGAATTCTTATAAAGCTTTTAACTTAGATCATTTTGTCAGTTTTCTTACAGTTTAATGTAACACAACAATCAAATCTTCCAATAAGAATAGCAAATATATTGAATTTATGTACAAACCACTCAACAAATCAAACATAACATTCCACACTTTTTTAAAAATGTTACTTTCTAATAACATGTTCTTCTCCTGATCTCTGATCAAAATGCTTGATCCATTTTCTCTTGCTGCTGTTATCACTCTTCCCAGAACTTCTTGCGGCCGCTACATGAGCGATTTCTAGACCACCAGAAACCGGAAGAGTCACCGTTCTCACAACTTTCCGGTCACTAAACGCTCTTGTCCAACTAAAACACGAAGTGTTTCTCCGGTAACCATTTCTGCAGACCACAACCGCTCCTCTGCTACCAAAGGCAGCGTTTTTCAAAACGTTTGCTGCGAAATCCTTTTGATCCCAATCAATAACCAAGAAATCGATACCTTGTAATGTCTGCATCGTGCTCTCGGATGATGATGATTCTTCCTCGTTTATAATGATTGTCTCCGGCAAGTTTGAGCAAGATTGTTGTGTCATGGCTTGAAGATAAGCGGTTTGTGCTCTTGCGTTTGGTAAAATACAAATGTGTCTTGCGTTTGTGTGTTGACTCGCTATGTTTAAGCCAACGCTTATGGCTATAGTTTCTCCTTCTGACCATGTTTCCACGATTAGATTCGCGTTCCATCCTGCCGCCATCGCCGCCACTAGCTCCGACGCTCCCGGCGTTCCAAGATTCTCACACTGCAAAAGTTACCAAAAAAAAAAAACAAAAACTTTAACAAATAATTGTAACAAAAAGAGCCAAAAAGTGCAAAGATCAAACATTTTCATCTTGAAATCTCAAATTATATGAAATAACGTGCAAAGGTAAGATATTTCCGTCCTGATATCTCAAATGGTACCAACTGTTTTCAAATCTAGAGAATTGGGGTTTTTGAGAAATGTTGAAAGAAGCGTTCTTCGTGAAAAGAGTATTCATTTTTGTTTTGTTTTATTTTCTTTCTTGAAAATTTGAAATAATGGTATTAACGAACGGAAAATATGAGAACTTACCGATTTAACGGTGTCGATGTAAGCCTTTGATGCTGTTTCCGGTGACCAAACAAGTTTCATCTTCTTTCTTTCTTCTTCTTATTATTGTTTTGTTTTATAATATCTTTGTGAGACTGTGTAGCGTAAAACCTCCAAACGATGTTTGCTTTTATATAAGACATGAGACATACGAAAAGTCTTGTGTGGATGTATATTTTATTGGGAAAAGGTATTTTTAGGCGTAAAAGTCAAACGGTGCCTCTTATACTTTTGGTTTATTTCGTTTTAGCACAAATATTACGGAACTTACTCAAATTCACCCAATAAAAACTCAATTATGGTAATTTAGCCGTTGAATGATTCATCATGATTCAAATATTTTCATTGCACTTTCAATTATAATTGATTATTATAAATATATCTCTTTTAATAACTGAAAAACTTTAAGCCTAAATCCAAACTAGTCTCTGAAGTATTAGAACGTAGAATACTTTTACAATTTAAAACATTTATAATGGCTTTAGGAAGACTCGTATGAACTATCCCCACTAAAACACCACTAATTAATTCACTATAGACACTTTAAATGATAAAAATATATAAATTATCACAGATTTTGGATCTTTTCGATTATATAAAGAGTTTTTGCATTTTTTTTTGAACTTGGGATCATATATTAAAATATAAACCAATTTCCATAGGAACTCATACAAGTGTTTAGTAATGAAAAGTATACTACTTTCATGTTTTTTTGTTATTGAAAATTTGATTTTTTTTTTTATTGTTTGATCACTCGAATTATTTATCACATTTTTAGGTTTTCACGTTTTTAAACCCGAAGCATCACTAATATACTAAAACAATATTTTTAACGTTTCATGACTTTCTTTTGAAAATTTTATTTAGGTACAGTGTTTCCGGTATTCAGTCATTTGACTTGTCCATTAATGATTCCTATTTAAAATCTAGACTTATATGGAATTTATAGTTGCTATATAAATGATAAAAAAATAAATAATAATAAACAAACTCGTCAAGCAAAATAGATATATTGGTCTTTAACTAACAAAAGTTTAATTTTGTCTTGTATGTTCCAAAAAATTGACATTGAATGGAAAAATAAGGGGTTGAATCTGTTAAACATCATACAACGAAGGGTCCATAATTAATTTATCCCAAAGATGATTTATTCTCTGTTTCTTTTCTTGAAGATTGGTTGCGTTGTTAGATCGTTGACATTAACATTTTGTCCAGGAGAATCCGACGTGTGAAAGTTTTGGATTAGGATTATAATTAGGAGATTAAACTAATTAATCTTTAATTAGTAGTCCGAACCGACTTAAAAGTATTATATTTAACAAATAAATTTTTGAATTGTCTATGCTTAGGTACAATAGATACTAACTATCCCCAATTGAATTGACTCGGTACTATGTATAATAGTATTTATAGAATATATTCCACGTACTAGGCAGATTGTTGGTGATTATTCTTCATGTTTTTTAAAATATATTTCCACAAAAGATGATTTCTTATATAATTAGATGTTAGTTAATTGGATTAAGTTAATGATATTTGCACCACCCACGTCCTTTGTTAAACCAAAATCAGACCGTTTCTTGCATTGATGGTTTCGGACATATCTTGTATTTGGTCGGCACCTCGTTTTGGACATCTATATATTTGCTAAAGAATCAATAAAGTTTAGGGAATTTTGTTGATTATGCCACCACAAAAATCCAACATTCCTTTTATGCTCTTTTTATAATAGACTTGCAAGGTTTGCCATTTTTATGTGGTATGTGCTTTGTGTAAAGTCGAAACTATCTTCAGTAATATTTGTTTGATTTGGTGGCGTGGGAGTTTTGATTTTTTTTTGACACGTTGTCATCAACTTTTGACCCGTTCATCGGTTTGTAGTCTCTCAACTGGAACATGTCCATCAGTGTGTTTCATGTCCATCGGTTTGTTTTGTGTCCATCATGTAGTTTTTGTCCATCAGTTTGCTTTCGTGTATATCCACTGTAATATGTACATCTGTTAACTACAATTATTGTCTTCGAACTACATGTGTTGTCCATTATGAACAAGTAAATGCTGTCCATGAAACAAGATCTTCTTGTCACTTGTCCATAATGCCCATGTTCCTATCTTATGAACAAGTAAATGTTGTCCATTGAACACAATTTTCAAGTAATTGTTGTCCATTGAACACAATCGTCTTTAAGGAGAGAGAGAGAGGAGAAAAGGAGAGATAAGAGATGAGGACAAAATAGTTTTTTCATTTAAAAGAAAGGGCATGTGTTGAAAATGGTTACAAAATGGACATTTGATGAAATAAAAAAGTAAAAGATGCCATGCTTTTTGGTGTAATTTTCTCTAAAGTTTATTGTATTCATACTCTACTCGCGTATAAAACATGTTTATGAATTTAAGTTTGATTAGAAAAAAATGGTCAGGTAATACTCAAATTCGAATACAACACCATACTAATCTTCACGTATATTTTCAATAACCGGCCGGTCTAATATTTTAACAAAAATAGATTTTTTATTCTACAGCTCAAAGAAAGCATAAAATTAAATATCTCAAACACGAGAAAAATATCCGCATTGTTATTCTCTATATCACATGATGAGATAATAAGTTTGATCTACATATACTACTATTTAATATTTATACATTGATTGTGCAATTTCTAGTAAGACCAACTGTATTGTTCCCCATACATCAATCCAAATATTGGGGTTGAGGCACAAAAGAAGAATTTGTTTGTTCTTTCCATTTCGAAAACGACCCTACAGGTTTTTGATAAAAAGAATATTATCTCATGTTCTCCATTTTCTTTCCCACTTTTTCAAATTTACTCTTCTATTGATAAATGATGAAATGATTCCGATAAAATTCACATTCCACTGCTATATTGATATTTATTAGCCTAAACAAAATAAGATTATCAATGATAAACTTTGGGTTTTCTGCTAAAAAACCATCAAACTTATTAAAATTTGTAAGTTCGACCCTCACCTAAAAACTGTGCAAGTCAATCCTTCCACCTGCAAAGTCACTCGCTATATAGCCCTTCTGCATATCATCGACGTGTCTCCGTTTACTGCTGTTACGAAACTAACAGAACCATCAAAACGACATCGTTTTGGAATTAACAGTACACAATGTTTTTCTTGAGACTACACGATGTTTTGCTGCATATGTTGCTGTTTTTCACTTACCGAAACAACATGTTTTTATTTTTTTTATTTCATCTGAAATTAGATTCAGATTAGGAGAAATTGAATCTAATTGTTATCGAAGACATGTTTTGGACTCAACTGTCTTGGGGACATTGGGATCTAGAGATGCTTGAATTGAGTGTCACGATGTCACCTTAATTGGAAAAATTCTTCATTTTCTTCTCTTCTGCAGATTCATATTATTTCAATTTCAGATTCAGCTTCTCTTCCTTTCACGACGTAGAGATTTCTATGGAAATTAGCTATGGATTCTCTAATTGCAAGATGTATCTGTGACGGATTTGTTGGATAATCCGACCCAACACTGTCTCCAATCAAAACTCGATCCAATTTTGGCTAAGATCTTTGGTGGTCGTGGTGGTGATAATAAGGATTTGTAATTGGAAATCATTCTCTTCCATCGATGAACCAGATTTCGAAGTGGAGTATATACTATCTTTCATTTTTATATTTTATGTCGATACATATTAAAAAAAAAAAAGTTGAAAAAACCTTTGTTTGATCCAGAATCTCATTTGAATACGCTGGGTATATTATGTAATTAATATGAATTGCAAATTTTGAATAAATGATTAATCTGAAAACTATAATCTATCATGTTAAAATATATTCGCTTTGAAATGTTATATTGTTAATTTTTGATTATATAAATTTGATAAAAGGGTGTTTGGATGGACCATTTTCACTCGTTAAACTAAATTCACCAAAAAAGTGTTATACTATTCTTTATTTTCTTAAAATAAAAACTAAAAGTAACAAATTTGTTTTGAGACTCTATATGCCTATATGGTCCGTTTGATAGTTTCAAATTAAGAAGATTGGTTTTATCCTTTGATTATCACAATCAGGTTGCAAAATCAAACTCGGATGTTTTGTTCTAAAAATGATTCTAGAAATTTTGACGAAAAAAGGAAAAATCAATATAGCAAACAGAATATCAAATTAGAGAACTATTAGTAAATGGGTCAGGCCCATACATTTCGAGATTAAATAACTAACGACGCCGTTTTTCACCACCTTCTTTTGAGCTAAAACGAAGACTACTTAGGGAATTTGTCTTAGATGTTCACCACCATCTTTTGAGCTAAAACAAGACTACTTAGAGAATTTGTCTTAGATGTCCCTCTACCCAAGAAAATTTTGTATGTATCCCTCTTTAACCTCTCATGTCTTAAGTGATTTGACAAAACTAACCATCTTTCATCTCAATAAAAAATTTATAATTTAAAATAAATTTTAATTAAAAAAAGAAATCGAAAGAGAGAGGAAAAAGTGGTTAATTTTTATTGGTGATAATGGATTTATTTCCTTAATATTAAAACAATGGAAAAAATGAATTTATCTTCTTCCCCTTCTTTCTTCTTTCATTGTTGTCTTTGATTATTGTTGAATCTTTAATTGGTGATTTATTTTTCTTTATTTTTCTATTGTTTTAATATTAAGGATTAATTGTTGTTTTTTTGGGTATATACCAATTTAGGGGGTTCAAATTTGTTCAAATTACAATATTCATGGAAATTGAAATTGAAATTATAATATATTGTAAATTTCAAAATTTATTTATTTGTGTGTTGAGATTGGATATTAAACACGTTTTTTTGATAGATTAGTGTCTTACAATGCTAATACTTTATATATATATTAGATACTTTGGTATATAATAGATATTGGTGGTGAAACCATCATAATCATAGGTAGATAGAAATCAAAATCGTTGTTTAGCACCAAATTACCCAGAAATAGTATAACTGGTACAACGTGTATATTTAGTAAAACTAGTACAACTTGATATTTCTTGAACTAATGGAAAACTAATATCTAATGTTAGTTTTATTCATTTTTAGGGGAAAATGAATAATAATCGATGCATAATCATATATTTTGATTATGTAGGATATTATTCAAATAACAGAGGTTATACGGAATGGATTCAAAGCGAAAATCAAATATACACTTTAGTGATGAAGACATCTATACATGAGCTCACTTATTTGCCGAGGTTCGACT
>VBRH01002310.1:9495-20210 GCA_014578085.1 Cardamine resedifolia
TATATTAACAAAATATAATATAACATAACTAAATTATATAATAGAATAACTTAAATTTTCATAGTAAATAAAAATTTAAGATTGAAATTTAAGTTCGTCGTTTTTCTTTTGAAAATGATGAGTCATATTTTTTTTTTCTTAGAAAATCGAAGAATCCTATGTTTTATTTAAAAATTTCTAAACATGGAGAAAAAAAGATTCTCAAATTTTAAATATGAAGTTTCTTTGTGATTTTAAGTTTTATTTATCAAAATAACATATTTAAAAATAAAATAAATTTTCTTTGGATATATTTATTAAATCCGCTTTTCCCGCCTAATAATCGTCTAACCCGTCTAATGACCGCCTAATCTGCTTAATCTATCAAATTTAACCATTCACCTAATATGAACGATTTTCATAAAATTCAAACGATTTATAACCGTCTAACGTTGTATAGACCACTTTTTTAATATTTCGTATGTTTCATTTTATTACATTTTTAAAGTTATGCACGGGGTGGATCTAGCCCAATTTTTGACCCGTGCAAAATGTTATTTATAGGATTTGTACTCATGACATCTTTGATTAAATGGGTGCATACCATACCATTGTGCCTATAAGTTAATTAATCCATAAGGGTGGATCCGCCCCTACTTATGCACACACATAAAGAATAATTTGTAGTAACTTTAATTAATAGGGTGTAAAAGTAGGAAATGTTATCTAAATTTTGCATAGAAAACACAAAACACATATTTTGTAAAACAAACATTATTAAAAAGTATAATTTAGTAGAATGATATTATTACCAGTTTATCTTCTACGTAACTTGGTAACAACTAACAAGTGTTATATATTCTAGTGTAAGTGTTGTTTTGACATTTTTCACTCGAATTAAAATAAATTAAATGTATAATTATACTCCCATAATATCATTGACTCCTTATTTTTGTTTTATTTTTTTATTAATTTTAAATAGTGATAAATTAGATATGTTCATATTAAAAGTTACATGAAATACCTTTAACAATTATTTGTTGACAAATACTTTTAGGGATATTTTTCAAAAAAATACAACAATATGTACGAATATAAATACTAAGTCTAGGCATATGGGTAATGGATTCGAATTCGGGTAGATCCCGATTGGATTTGGGTCTATCGGATTTATGTATTTACTACCCAATAAAGTAATTCTAAATATTCGGTTCGGTTTGGATCTTGTCGGGTTCGAGTTTTAAATTTAAGAATCTATAAATAATTTTAAAAAATTTGGGTACTCCATCGGTTCGGATATTCAATACCCGAATATACTCAAAATTTACCCATATACCCAAAATATAACCTAATTACCCGAAAACACATATAATTTAACATACACAAACACATACAAAACTCACAAAACATATAATATAACTCCAAATTTAACATTGAATGACTAAAAATGATAGAGTAGTGACAACAAATCCAAGTTACAAAAATCAAAATCACAAAACCAAAAATGTAAAAACTTTCAGTACTCATAAGTGTTTTTACTTTCAGGTTTATGGGTATCCGTATGGGTATCGGGTAAAACCCGGACCCGAACCGATATCCACGAGTAAGGCTACACATGATTCAGTAGAGTAATTTGGTAATACCCATAACCTACACAAACCGATTTTTTTGGTTTGGTTTATGTTCAATTTCGGTTTGGGTTTTCGGATTCGGTTTTTATATCCATGCCTAATAAATACCAAAGCAAGCGAAATAGAAAAAAAAAGCAAAATATTCTCTAATAATCTTTTTTTTAATGGCGAATCTAAAACATCAGTTGAATGTTACACTTCTGCTTTATTTAATTATATTAGTTTTAAAAAGAAGTAAATTAGATATTTTTTAACATGAAAATGTTTAAAATGACACTTATTGAAAAACTGATGGAATTTTAAATAGTATCAAAATATTAAACAAAATATATAGGTTAAACATATTAATAAATTTTTAAAATCCTCATAAATTAATCATTTGTCTTTCCAAGTTCATAAATTTATCATTCTCATTTCTCACTTAGACAATAAACAAAATATTATTTGACCGTGACAAAAGACTACCACATTTAATACAATTGTGGTCGGTTTTAAAGCCTATGACGACCCATGATGTATGGGCCAATCTTTATAGGCCCATATAAACCCATAATATGATATTACTTTTGAGCGTCATTTCAAAATCAAGATAAGATGTTCTGATAAACCTCCATATATGTTTTCAGAGACACGAAGCCATTTTCACCCAAAACCTCTGTCAATCTCCGTTTCTAATGGCGACTGTTCTTACCACAGCCATTGATGTCTGCTTCAATCCCCAAAATTCAGACACAAAGAAACACAATCTATTCCTAAAGTCTTCTGCTTTAAGACAATCTCGTATCAGAAAGCTCAACATTTCTTGCAATTCCTTGAAACAACCTAAAACCCTAGAAGAAGAACCAGTCACCACCAAAAGTCCATCTCTCTCTGAGCAACTCAAGCCTCTCTCTGCAACAACACTCAGACAAGAACAAATCCATGTCTTGTCTAAACCAAAATCTGTCTGGGTCAATCCAACAAGACCCAAAAGGTCAGTTCTTTCACTTCAGAGACAAAAACGCTCCGCTTATTCTTACAACCCTCAAATCAAGGATCTTAGGGCTTTTGCTCAGAAGCTCAACAGTTCTGATTTCACTGAAAAGTCTGAGTTTTTATCTCTTCTTGATGAAATTCCTCATCCACCAAATAGAGATAACGCATTGCTTGTGCTAAATAGCTTAAGAGAATGGCAAAAGACTCATATGTTCTTTGATTGGGTTAAATCCAAGAATTTGTTTCCCATGGAGACAATATTTTACAATGTTACAATGAAATCTCTGAGATTTGGGAGGCAATTTCAGCTTATAGAGGAGATGGCACTTGAAATGGTGAAGGATGGTGTTGAGCTTGATAACATTACTTATTCAACTATCATTACTTGTGCGAAAAGGTGTAACCTTTACGATAAAGCTATTGAGTGGTTTGAGAGAATGTATAAAACTGGTTTGATGCCTGATGAGGTCACGTATTCAGCAATTCTTGATGTTTACTCGAAGTCAGGAAAAGTTGAGGAAGTTCTTAGTTTGTACGAAAGAGCGGTTGCTACAGGTTGGAAACCGGATGCTATAGCATTCTCTGTGTTGGGGAAAATGTTTGGTGAAGCTGGGGATTATGATGGGATTAGGTATGTTTTGCAAGAGATGAAATCTATGGATGTGAAGCCTAATGTGGTTGTGTATAATACTTTGTTGGAAGCTATGGGGAGAGCTGGGAAACCGGGTTTGGCTAGGAGTTTGTTTAATGAGATGCTTGAGTCGGGTTTAACTCCGAATGAGAAAACTTTGACAGCTCTTGTGAAGATTTATGGGAAAGCAAGGTGGGCGAAAGATGCGCTTCAATTGTGGGAGGAAATGAAGGCGAAGAAGTGGCCGATGGATTTCATTTTGTACAATACTTTGTTGAATATGTGTGCTGATATTGGATTGGAGGAAGAAGCAGAGAAGTTGTTTGATGATATGAAGGAGTCTGGGCAATGTAAACCCGATAGTTTTAGTTACACTGCTATGCTGAATATATATGGGAGTGGTGGAAAAGCCGAAAAGGCGATGAAATTGTTTGAAGAGATGTTGGAAGCTGGGGTTCAGGTTAATGTAATGGGTTGCACTTGTTTAGTCCAGTGCTTAGGCAAAGCTAAAAGGATCGATGATTTGGTTAATGTGTTTGATCTCTCGATTCAAAGGGGAGTTAAGCCCGATGATAGGCTCTGTGGGTGTCTTCTTTCGGTTATGGCTTTGTGTGAGAGTAGTGAAGATGCTGAAAAGGTTATGGCTTGTTTGGAGCGAGCTAATCAGAAGCTGGTGACATTTGTAAACCTGATCGTAGATGAGAAAACCGAATTTGAGACTGTGAAAGAGGAGTTTAAGTTAGTGATCAACGAAACCCAAGTAGAGGCAAGAAGGCCCTTCTGCAACTGTTTGATAGATATATGCAGAGGGAAGAAGCGGCACGAGAGAGCTCATGAGCTTCTCTATTTAGGAACACTTTTCGGTCTATACCCTGGATTACACAACAAGACCATAAAAGAATGGAGCCTAGACGTGAGGTCATTATCAGTTGGTGCGGCTGAGACCGCTCTCGAAGAATGGATGAGAACACTTGCCAACATCATTAGACGCCAAGAGGATCTTCCTGAGCTATTCTTGGCTCAAACTGGGACAGGAACTCACATATTCTCGCAGGGATTAGCAAACTCTTTTGCCTCACATTTGCAGCAACTCTCTGCACCGTTTAGACCGAGCGATAGGGCAGGTATCTTTGTGGCTACAAAGGAGGATTTGGTGACATGGTTGGAATCCAAGTTTCCACCTTTAGTTACTTCTCAAGCATGAAACATTATCCGTTATCCTAAACTAAAAAGCAACATTTGTTTTTCCCAGTAAAGTTGTTTATAATTGTAATAGCATATTAAATCTTTTGATAAAGTTTCAATTTTTGTATTACCACAAAGAAGAAGGAATCAAATTAGTTATTTGCAGTCTTATTCTACTCTTTCCCCAAAAGATTTCTCAAAGATTCATGCAAAAAGCTCTCATTTCACAAAAGTAAACAACACATTCAATCTCTCTCAGCTCTCTCTTACATGCATAAACACCTTTCAGTTAATGTCTGAAAAGACCCATAAATATTTGGGACTTCCTCTTATAGCTTAGCAGCGCCAGCTAGTCTGTCGCTTTGCATCATATGCTGCACCGTCGTTGAGCATATCTTGAGCATCAGTCTCCATTCCGAGCTTCGAGAGTGCTAAAGCCTGCAAGTAAAAAGCTGTTGGCCATTCCGGTATGCACACCTGAGCCTGCATTGCATCTCTCAGAGCAAGCTCCTGTTGGTCTGTCATTAAGTAGGAAAAAGCCCGTCGAGCAAAAACTGTTGCAGAAGGAACCGGCATCATCCCCACCAACTAGAAACAAAAATATACACTAGTTAGAGATTCTTGTCGAATACCGAAAATTATGGATTTGTTTTCTTCTCACCTTTGAGTAGTATTCAATTGAGTTCTTGAAATCCTTTTCTCGGAAAGCAATGTCCCCGAACTTTTTCGTGTTGAGCATTTCCTGCACTTGCTGTGTCCATTCTTGAAATGAAAGTTCATTTTCTGCACCTTCCTCATCTCTGTAACCGGTTTTAACCAAAATGTCGTGAAATGTCACAAGGTCCATCTTTGAACAGGCCTTTCCAAGAGGAGAAAGCATAGTTGGTAATATGACAGTGTTCTTTGGTAAGCCCATTAAGACATGAGAAGCAACCTAAGCAACAAAACCGAAACCAAAATAAACAATTTAGATATGAAACTCAAGATTTCGATTTCAGGATAGATGGTTTTAAACCTCTTCTTGCTTTTGCAGTGGTGCCACTGCAGAGAGAAGAAACTTGGTATCAGGCCGATCTTTTGCCTCTGACTGAAGGCATTTAGAAGCAAGCTCAACTAATTTTGTTGCATCTTCATTCGCATATTGCCCTTCGAGAGATGAATCCATAAGAAGCAATGCGTTTTTCCCTCTAATGATATCAAGAGCCTAATATAAAACATAACCACTAATTCAGATAAGATGACCACAGGGAAAATGTTCAGCAAATTAATGAAAACTGAGGCACATACATGGCTAGGTGGAATGTGTTTTCCGCTTAAAAGATCTAAAAGAATTGTTCCGTAACTGAAGATCACACTTTCAGGAATGACTCTGCCTGCAAAAATAACAGAAACCATTGCTCTTTCAATAACAAATTGGTTTGTCTTCGAATACGATTCACAAGATCAAGAATGTTACCTGTCCGTAAAAACTCAGGTGGAGTATAAGCTAAGTTGGTGCTATAGCTTTTTCCATCTCTACTGTTCTTCATAAGACCAAAGGTAGATAGACGAGGATCACCTTCCTCGTCGAAGAGGATTCTGTATGCATTTAGGTCATGATAGATTTTCCGGTTCTCGATGTTGCAGTGATCAAGTGCTTGTGCAATATAGTCTGCGATTCGAACACGCATTTCCCATGGAAGTGGCTGCTTTTCCCCTGCAAACAAACACATAAAGAAGAAAGTAAAACATCTAAAGAAGATTATAAACATATCTTATAACAAACGAAAGATAAAGAGTATTACAGTGAAAGAGATGCTTTGAGAGAGTATCATTAGGCATATACTCTGCTACCAACAATCTCTCGTCTCCTTCAGCACAACAACCAATCAAACTGACTAATCTCTTGTTTCTAAGCTTCCCAACACCAGTTGCTTCCACCTGATTTCACAAGTCAATCAAAGTCAACACCAGATCAAAGTTCCCATTTTTACCATCTCAGGTTTCTGTTTTTGGTTATAAATATCTAACAGTCAAGACATTAGTTAGATCCTAGGATTTAAAAGCAGATTTAAACCCGAAGTTGCTGACTTTTCTGCATTTCAGCAGTAACCAAACTCACAGAAACTTATGTCTTATCGAAAAACTGATGTATTTTTCCTTTCATGTAACTAAAAATTACACCTAAATCACCATTCCTTTGACTAAGTCATCAATGAGTTTTGCCTAAACAGTGATCAAAATAGTCCAATGGATTCACTCAGGGTCTAAAATCTGAGTCAACGAATCAATAAACAAGGAACCAAACAACAAACCATGCATTGACTTTTCTAAAATTTCTTACCACAAACTGTTGAGCATCAGGCCAAGATTGCCTAGAGAATCTCTTGATAGCTACAAGATGATTCCCTTCAAGCTTCCCTCTATAAACCACATTAGGAGCTTTCTCTCCACCTTCAGAGACAATGCAGCTAGGACTAAACCCATTTGTTGCTTTTCTCAACTCACTTAGATCAAATTCTTTGAAATTTTGGATCTCCTGATCCACTTGGTCCCCATTTACTGTTAACAACACAACAACAAATAGCCAAAAAGGGAAGTTAATCTTAACAAGAGTTTAATCCCCAAAAAGGAAGAGACTTTACAACTTTTTTTTCTGCTTTAAGTCTTTAAAAACCCTAACCCCACAGATTAACCAAACCCATAAATAGAACAGATAAAAATCTGCAGATTTACTTAGTGACCCAACAAAATGAGAGTTGAGATTATTATAATTACCTGATTCTGGTTTGTTTGGAGCTGATGGATCATCAGAAGAAGGAAGATGAGCAGTTTTGGAATGTAAACAACCCATTTTTTATTCACATCAAAAGTTTGAACTTAAAGATCAGAAATTTGGATAAGAAAACAGAAATTGGAAGATAAATGGTTAGGAGAGATTTGGTTCTGTCTTGTTTCTTGATTTGAGGTAATAAAAACAATGGTGGGATTTGATTTGGTGTTTGGATTTGTGTTGTGTGTAAGGAGATGAGGAGGCAGTAGAATATAAATTTAATAAAAATTTGAAAACTTAAAGACAAAAAAGGAAGTAGCTAGAGAGATAAAGATCTGAAATTTTAGATTCAAAAAAGCTGCAGAGTTGAAAAAATAGAGGTAACAAAAAATAATGTCATGTGAAGCAAAGATCTAATTTTTCTGATGAAAAAAACAAATCTTAGTTTTCTGCTCTATAAGATTTTGCTTGCATATGCTTTTTTTTTCCTCGGTACTATACACAATTTTTTTTTTTTTAATTTGGGTTTCAGATTTGGGATGTGAATTGTAGAAGTTTTTACTATCTATTCCCTAAGCTTCATAATACTTGTCATTTTTGACCAAAAAAAATATACTTGTCATTTTTAAATCTTATATTTTTAATAGAATATTTACATTAAATTATAATTTTATCTCTACAAGAATATTTTAATTAACTATACAGAAGTACTTGAAAATAATATTATATAGATAAAAGATATAATAATTTTTGTAACTATTTTCGAATTGAGTGAAAATTTCCTAAAACTCTTTTTTTTTTTGTCAAGATGAAAAACCCATCCTATAAGAATATTTAAGATATAAAGGGGTATGCACTTTATTATATGTATATTTAAAATAAAACCTAAATTTTGATTGGGATAGAGTTAAGATTTTTTCCTGATAATTTTTATTTAACTCTATAGCTCATTCATTACATATATAAAACTGAGTAAACTTAGATAGTATTTTTTTTTTTTTTGATAAATAAACTTAGATAGTATTAATAGCATGATAACAATAATAGTGAAAAATAAAAATCATTGCTACAAGCTCTGTTCTTTTTTTCGCCTAACTATCTAGAAATTTATTACCACTAGACTGAGCATTATTGATCTATGTGATAAAATGTCAAGACGATTTGATTTTTGGGTCATTGATTCTTGTTAAATTATTATTGAAATATTCTTTATCAAAAAAGAAATTATTATTGAAATATTGCGTTTTTTTTCTTTTTCATTTCTTACTTTTGTCATGACAATTGTTTTTATTAAATTTATGGAGAAAAAATTAGGTCACATCACATGACAAGTCTATCATGGGGCACGTGCTTTACGTTCTTGGGTCCTGAATTTTACTGAAGAAGGAAAGTAATTATTTCTCTTTGTAATAATTTTGATTAAAATATTCCTTTGTGAACTAACTAAGGGAACTTAGAACTGTCCTGCCAACATATTCGGTGTTTTTTTTTTTAGTATAATACAATTTGAAAATATTTTTTTTTAAATGCATCTTGTACAAGAGGATCGACGATTTATATATATGATGAGCAAAATTATCTTGCCGAAACCCATGAAATCTAAACTTAATAATATTCTATTATACTATGGTGATAAAAATTAAATTATTTAGATATATTTAGAGGATATACATACTTATAAAAGAAGCAATCAAAGATATAATACCATATGCTGGAAAAATAAGAAATAATTTTAATGTTATAGTTTTTAGTTGAGTTAATGATTGTTGTATATAATTAGATTGCTGACAGAGAATTCAAGACGTCTTCTTCAATCTCAAGAGAATAAATTAACAACTTTCGGGATTTTCTCAGACGAAAAAATGATAAATTAAATACAGTTGAACTCAAACAACATTTGAGAATATGCAGAGTATTGTATAAGCATATATCTTCAATCATCCTTATAGCCAAGGGGTCAAAATTCGTTGGTTTTTTATTCTCCTAATTTAATAAATGCTGTTATTACATGATTCTTTTCACACAAAACAAATTCCGATTGACATCAATCACTTCACTTACAAATTAATAAAAATTAAAATATATTTCAAAATTATATTTGTATAAATATTACACCTTAAAATAAAGATATATATATATATATATATATATAATTACTAGAATTGTCACATATCTTTATGTACTTACTTCGTACATCAACTATTTAGATCTTATTTAGATCGTAAGGTTTAGAATAATTAATCATACTAACGTAACCATTAACAAAAATTCTTGGATCGAATCATACTAGGCATATGAGAATTTCAATCCAAAAAAGATAAATAATGCAAACAATATTTGCTATTATTATTGTAGATTTTATACTTCAAATACTATGGCAAAGTAAAGCACATGTTAATATGTTTATTAGTACATTTTTTATAAGTTTTATTAATACTTATTAGTTACCATCATGCAAGTAAAATTTAGATTAGTTTATCTAAATTTGAAACCAGCTGTGACTATTATAGGCATGTTCTTTTACTAGTCTGTGGCGACAGCAGCTAGCGACCACAAAATACAAGTAGAAATAAGTTATTTGGAGCGAAAAGTTGTAGAATGCATGAAATTATTGTTCATTTCAGAGTCGCAGTACCTCCATCGCTGCCACTAAAATATACAGTGACCATTTTATCTTTCACTAATACTTTTATCTGCAAGTTTTTCCTCGCAAAAAAAAATATTTTCTGTATTCAAACTTCTTGAATTTTATATATGACAACATTTTTTAAAGTTAAACTGTAATTAAAACAATATAATCTCCACATGCATCTAAGATCTATCCAAATAATTATGTATATAATTATTAATTCTTAGATTAATACACTAATACTCAACAAGACCCATCAATCTTGATTTTTATCTAACTTTGGGATCTAGTATCGATTGTTATTATAAAAATATGTAAATGTGGAATTTTGGGCATGAAGTCTCTGGTGAAATGGATAGTATCCCAACGTGGCTTTAAAGCTATCAGGTTTGAAACAGACTGCCGAAACTTTGAAGACTTTTGAAGACATGGAAGAATGGTCAGCTTTTGCCACGGAAGTAGAAACAATTAATTCCTTACTAGTACAATTCATTGCTTTTACAATTGGTATAAGAGCTTTAAGCCTCGTCATGGTGAAAGATCTATCTTTATCTTGCGTTTAGTGTAGTTTGCATCTTTGTGTGTTTATCCTTTTGTTCTTGCATCTCTTTCCCATATTTTTATTTTCCGTCAATTTCTTTCATAAAACCCCATAAAAATATCATGTTTTTATTCCAGGTTGTTAGTTTGCATCGTATCTCTTTGCATCTATTTTATAAAAATTTTACAAAACAAATTCATCTAGTACAATTCATTGCTTTTTCGATCACTTTAGTGTCTAGATTGAATAATGTATGTGCCGATGCTCTTGCAAAAGAAGCTCGGACACTAAGAACCTTATTTTCCCATGTAAACTTTCGAGTTTCGGATTCGATCAAGCTTAATAAAATATAGAGATTTTGATGTAAAAAAAGGGAAAAAAAAAAAAAAAAA
>VBRH01002313.1:0-11383 GCA_014578085.1 Cardamine resedifolia
AATAAAGGATGTTGCTAATACTCAGCCATTTAATAGTCAAAATAAGATTCAAGATCAAAATCAAGGCCAAGAACAGAATGAGATAGCTAATCCAGAGCTAGATCTATATGGACCGATTGATCTAGAGCCAATGCCAGCCATTCAAGAAGAGGACAAAGAAGAGGAGACCGAGGATCCTCTTATACCACTTAGGCGTAGTGCAAGGCTCCGTTCCTACTACAACAATCAGGCCGTAGCTCACCCAATTCAATCCGTATGTTCACTTGACCTCTTGCCTACCGATCATCAAGAAAGATTGAGTTAGACCAGATACCTCAAAGCTATGAGGAGACTAAGGAAAGAGAAGGAAGACGACGGACTTACAGAGCCTTGCCAAAATCCACCGAGAACCTTGCCAAAATCCACCGGGAACCTTGTAAAAATCCACCGGGAACCTTGCCGTAAATCACCGGAAATTCACCGGAATTTAACCGAAAAACTCGTCGGTGACGACTGGATGGTGGGAGCTTACCAACGACTTGCTCCCTCTGCAAAGCACTGATTTGGCTTGAAGAAAAAGAGAGTGGAAGGGTCTTATTTATAAGAGGATGAAGGGATGGGAAATTTATGATTATCCGATGTGGGACAAATCACTTAAAAAAAGATGGGCTTGGATTGACCTCCAATTTTATTGGACTTTTTTATTTTTGCCAAAACTGGTGTGCTTGGGCTGGGGGCTGTTATAGAAAGATACAAAGCCCAGTGTTCAGTAGAAGTGAGACATTTTTTCGCTAATTGATCTGCACATGTATTTGCAACTCTTGGTTGATAAATGAATTTTATCGACTCCAAATGGGATTGTCATTGGTAAACTTCTCGACGGTAATGTTGTAGCCGTAGATTAGTGGAGTTAGAGTTTATGGTGTTGATGAGATTACTGTTATCCCCTTCAAACACAACTCTTTTGTAACCTAAAATGTTGTTTGTTTTAACCCTATTAACCAAAAAAAATACCATTGGTTGAATGATTTAAAAGATGTTTTCAATGTACGTAAAAGGTAAACAAAAAACATCTTTTTTTTTTACAGCAAACAAAAAACATCATATTTATTGTAGTTTCTTATTAACTCCCGCGCTTTGATCTATACATCAAATAAACCGAAACAGAGGGAAGAGAATATTTGGTAATGTTTAAATATTTTGTTGTCTGTTTCTTAGGAAGAGGCTGAATGGCTTAACGAACAACAAAGGGAGGTTGAAGCTACTAACTCTGGAGAAGCAGAGTTGGAAAAAATGAAGAAGGAATTGCAAGATTCGTTTGAGACTAGGATGAGCGAAATGCAAAAGAAGGTGAATATATATATTCCTAAACTCTAGTCTCTAGGCCACACTCATCCAACAATGTAAACGAGATCTGGGTTCTCTTTCAGGTGGAGTATACGCTAAAAGAGACTTCTGGTGCACATGAGAAAATAATCTGTATGCTAAGAGAGGGTCTCGACAAGCCACATAGAGACAACAGATATCTGGCAATGCGCTTGCTAAGAAGCAACATATTATGCAGATGATGAACCTTGGGCTCATGGTTCCGCCGGCAGTAGCGACGGGGTTATATAACATCTTGTGATCGATGCATCCACGATGTAAATTTCTCTTGCTTGTTTTTTTTGTGTTTTATATTCCCATTCCCTTGCAAGCTAGTTGTCACTAAAGCGTGTGAAAACGCCATTCATCACTCAGAAGAATATATAAGAACATGATTAGTGGGAATCTCTTAGGTAAATGATGCGGTCCCAGAATCTTGGTTCAAATTTGGGCTTGATCAACTCCAAAAATCCAGCACGCTCAGCAATATTTTAATCACAATCAATGCTATAACTCAAAGATAAAAAAAAAAGCTCAATCAATCCCATGTGATTAGCCTTATTTATTATGATAATTACTTTGAGATCAAGCTTAGGAAATGGAGGGTCAGATTTTCACTTTGGATTCACTGAGATCATGTGAGCACCCTTGGATTAGTCTCATTAAAATCAGCTCAAGGATGTGATCCCATGAATCAAGCTCTTCAAATGCCAATCAATCATTTTAATTCCCCTATTTACGTATTTCTTTATTTGGATTATTTTGCATTGATATATGTATTTGTTTTGCTTGATTACCAAGATTTGAAGCTCTATAAAAGGGCATTTATATTCATTGTAAAATACAGACTTGAAAATGAATAAAAATGAAACTTATTTATGTCTCTTTGTCTAGTCGAGTGTGTCTTCTATTCAAGAGTGTTTTGAGCTTATCATAAGGTTGTCATCTCTTGTGTGGTGCTCCTCAATCCATCATCTTGTTTGTTCTTCATTTCATCCAACTGTTCAAGTAGAGAGTGTCGTACGACCTGTAACGCCGGTGTTCCAAAAAATGGAAATTTGAGTTTTATGTCAGGATTGAACAGTGGAGGTGGATTAATTTTAATGTTGGTTCAGGAGCTGGTTTTTAAGATATTATTAAACCAAGGGATGAATTGCTTAATTTTTATAATTCTAATTCCTGGTTTAATTTAAGTGGACCAAAAATAAACTTAAGCCTATTTAAAGCCTAAAAATCGCATAAACCCTAGTTCTTTCTCATAATTTTTGTGGCCACCTTCAAGGAGAGAAAGAGAGAGCTTGAGAGTGGCTGAGAGTGGCTCAAAGAGAGAAAGAAGGTTGCTCATGAAGGTTGCTCAAGAAGGAGTTGCAGTCAGATCTGACAGTTCTTGGTAGAACAGAGGTTCGACCTAGTAAATCGTTTCCTCTTGTTGTGGTTGGCTGTAGGGTGGGTAAGAAAGGTTGCGGTTGTATTGTGGTGACTTTTAAGAAACCCTAGAAGTTCCTGAAAAGAAAGATTTCTTAAAAAGGAAAATATCATCAAGGAAATCGTCGTGAGTAAGGTGAGTGCAGGACCATAGGCTTAGCTGAATAATTTTTATATTTGATGTGATTTCATGATTTTAGGCCGTTTGCGATCTCTAGTGGGTCTAGATCGAGTGTTTCATGAGATGGTTGGTTTAATTTTTATTTTCGTGTTAAATTGTATTAAATATTTATAATTGTTTGTGTGTATAGCCTGTAGATGAGAGGATTGTCTCACTAAGTATTTATCAAAATACTTATGCATCTCCTTTTTATTGATGAAGGGAAAGAAAAAGTGTGACCGTGGGATCATGGCGAGCAAGTGGGGGTGATCTAGACTTGTCGGTTATTTGGTGATTTTATTTATTAATTTATGATTTTTTGGTTAAAAGTTTAGTGTTATTAAGTTGATGAATTATGGTTTATTCGGATTTAATTTTGAACCGTGAATTAATTGTTGAATTATTATTTGTTGAGTTTAATTATTTTATTGGAATTTTCTTTGAGTTATTAATTAGATTAGGAGATTATAATATTTATGGGAATATTACTATCTGTTTTAAAAAAAAAAACGGGTGCGGTTGTTTCAATTTGGTATCAGAGCATTTACGGTTCTAGGACAGTTTAGAAAAATTAAATTGGGAGTTAATTTGATTTTTGGTGCTATGTGATGCATGAGTTAAAACCGTTGTTTGAAATTGATTACGTGAGTTAGTCATTTTGTTTGAGCATGAAGTTCTAGATCATCCTCTTCGAGCCTTTAATGAGATTCCATGATAAGTTGTTTTAGCTCATGTTAAGTGTTTGTGTATCGTAACTGTTTGTTGTGAAAGCAAAGATGGCTAATAAAGGTAGAGGACGTGGTCGTGGTATGGGTGGAGGTCGGGGTCGCGCTTAGAGGAACGCTAGAGCTCTGGTGGTTGAGGAAAGTGTATCACAGAGTGCTACGGTTGAGCAGGTCATGGGGTTGTAGGCGGATCAGATGGAGTCTGAGGGTGTGGCTGGTGTGGGTGCCGGTGTTGCTGGAGTGCCAGCAGGTGCTCCGGGTGTGGCAGGGGGTGTTGCTCAGGCTAGCGATGACTGTATTGCGGATCTCATGACCATGTTGATGGAGCGGTTACCAGAGAGGGTACCAGTGCAGGCTCCGGAAGTACCACCGGTACCTGAGGTACAGCTGAGGGCTGTGGTTGTAGGTGAGCCTCCATCATACCTGAAGATGATGGACCAGTTACAGAGAATTTTTTCCGGGTGGTGCCAAGTTTGCAGAGGCAGATGAGTGGAGGATGCAGATGGAGCGGAATTTCCGTTTGGTTCGGTGTCCAGAGGGATATCAGGTGGATCTTGCAGTTCATTATATGGAGGGTGATGCACATCTCTGGTGGTGAGGTGTTTCGACACGGAGGGTCCAGGCCGAGATGTCTTGGGAGGATTTTGTGGCGGAGTTTAACTCCAAGGCATTGGACCAGTTGGAGAGACGGTTTCTGGAGTTGGCTCAGGGGAACCGGACGGTTCGTGAGTATGAGGCAGAGTTTAACCGTCTCATAGTGTATGGGGGTCACGCTCTGGATGATGAGCAGGCGTGAGTGAGACAGTTTATGAGAGGTCTTCGGGCCGAGTTGAGGACCGTTGCCTAGTTAGAATTATGTAGGGACCTTAATCGTGGGAGAGTTTGAATCTCATGTTTTGTTTGATTCCGGAGCATCCTATTGCTTTGTTACTCCAGAATTTACTGAGAGAGGCGACATACGGGGTGAACCGGTTGAGCAGTTGGGGTTTGTTAAGGTCGGTGGAGGGAAGTTTCTGAGCACTCTTGGTAGAGTTGAGAACGTGGACGTTCAGGTGGCCGGGGAGTCTATGCCAGCAGATTTGATCCTTTGTTTCGTGGAACTGTATGATGTTATCTTGGGTATGGATTGAATCAGTAAGTTCAGAGCGCATCTAGATTGTCACCGGTGACGTGTTGTGTTTGAAAGAGAAAAAAGGAGGTTGATTTATCAGGGAGTGAGACCAACCTCCGAGAGTCTCATGATCTCGGTTATGCAGGCTGAGAAAATGATATAGCTGGGTTGTGAAGCTTGCTTGGCGACTTATATCACCCCAGAGACTGTTGGCGAGGTTGCGGTTTGGGATATTCGGGTTGTTCAGGAGTTCGAGGATGGTTTTCAATCGTTGCAGGGGTTACCACCGACTCGGTCAGATCCTTTCACGATTAAATTAGAACCGAGAACAATGCCAATATGTAAGGCTCCGTACAGGATGGCTCCAGTAGAGATGGCAGAGCTCAAGAAGCAGCTGGAAGAGTTGTTGGGTAAGGGTTTTATCCGTCCGAGCAGTTCACCGTGGGGAGCGCCAGTGTTGTTTGTGAAGAAAAAGGATGAAAGTTTCCAGTTATGTATCGATTACTGGGGACTCAAACGAGTCACAATGAAGAACAAATATCCTCTATCGTGGATTGATGAGTTGTTGGATCAGCTGAGAAGGGCTACTTGGTTCTCCAAGATAGACTTGGCATCGTGATACCATCAGATTCCGATTAACGAGATGGATATCCGGAATACAACTTTCAGGAACAGGTATAGACACTATGAGTTTCTGGTGATGCCATTTGGGTTGACGAATGCACCAACACCGTTCATGAGATTGATGAACGGAGTGTTTCAGGAGTATCTTGACGAATCCGTGATCATTTTTATAGATGATATTTTGGTGTATTCAAAGAGTTCAGAGGAACACGTGGTTCACTTGAGAAACGTTCTAGAGAAGCTGCGGGAACAGAAGTTGTTTACTAAGTTGAGCAAGTAGAGTTTCTGGCAGTGAGAGATTGGGTTCTTGGTCATATTGTTTCGGAAAAGGGAGTTTAAGTTGATCCAGAGAAGATTAAGGCTATCAGGGAATGGCCGAGGCCAAGGAATGCCACTGAGATCAGGAGTTTTCTTGGTCTAGCGGGTTACTATCGGAGATTTGTCACGGGTTTTGTGAGTATGGATCAGTCTATGACAACCTGACGGGAAAAGATGTTCTGTTTGTGTGGTCTCTAGAGTGTGAGGAGAGTTTCAGTTTCGTGAATCTGAAGACGATGTTGACTAGTACACTAGTCTTGGCTTTACCGGAGCCGAGTAAGCCTTTTTTGTGGTGTACACAGACGCTTCGAGATCGGGTCTCGGTTGCGTGTTGATGCAGCAAGGGAAGGTTATTGCTTATGCTTCGCGTAAGTTGAGGAAGCATGATAACAACTATCCTACCCATGATCTTGAGATGGTTGCAGTGGTTTTTGCCTTGAAGATTTGGAGATCTTATCTTTATGGCGGGAAGGATCAGGTGTTTATAGATCATAAGAGTCTAAACTATATTTTTACACAGCCAGAGTTGAATTTGAGGCAGAGGAGTGGGATGGAGTTAGTGACAGATTATGGTCTAGAGATAGCCTACCATCCCGAGAAGACAAATTTGGTTGCGGATGCGTTGAGTCGCAAGCGGGGTAGCTTTGGCTAGTGGGCGAGAGATGGAGTCCTTGGTGAGTGAGGTTAGCACGTTGAAATTGTGTGCTACATCTCAGTAGCCATTGGGCTTGGAGGCAGCGAATCAGGCAGATCTTTTGAGCAGGATTCGGTTGGTTCAGGAAAAAGATAAGGGCTTGGTGAAGGCTTCCGGTGATGTGGGTTCCGAATATCAGGTCTCAGCGAATGGGACTATTCTGGTTCATGGGCGGGTCTGTGTACATAAAGATGAGGGTCTGAGGCGTGAGATCCTGAGTGAGGCCCATGCGAGTATGTTTTCGATTTATCCAGGGGCGACTAAGATGTACCAGGACTTAAAAAGGTATTATCATTGGGTCGAGATGAAGAAAGATATGGCTAACTGGGTTGCAGCTTGCGATGTATGCCGGTTAGTGAAGTGATGTGTTGCGTTTTTGGCGCATTTTAACAGTTACTTTCAAGTCTTTTTCGAGTCTTTTAGTTTTGTTTTGAGTCATTACAGGTCTAAAGATGGCTGAGGATGAAGATTAGAGCTTATGGAGGAAACTTAGCGGGAATTGAAGAAAAGTCAGAATTTACGAGCTGAGCACCCGCTCAACCACTGAGCGCCCGCTCACGACGAACTGATGGAGCAAAATAAGGAAAATCTTAACTTCCCTATTTTTTTCGGCCAGAAAACCCTAATCATCATTCAGCCGCCTCCAGACCTAGGTCTACCACGTTTTTCATTATTTTTCTGTCACGTTCTCTTTTGTGAAGAACACATACACCTTAGAGAGAACTTTTTAGAGCTTTTGGTACTTGTAAGATTTGGAGAGAAAAGATCTCTACATCACTTGGAGAAGAACTCTAAACCCTCTTGTTTTTACAGATTTATTTCATGAGTATTTCAGAATCTCTTGCTGCATTTTCTCTTGCTATGGCCGAGTAGTCTTTTAGTTAGGTTAAGGGTTTTTCAAAGGGGGATTCAATGATTCAATGAACTGAACATAGATAGGATTTACTATTTGATGTCTTCGCCTATAGTTGATCTTATTGCCTAGACTAATCTGATCACTTAGTCTTTGATTTTAGGTTAAATCTATTCATCAAAAGTGTTATAGGTTGCTAGAAAAGGCATAGGTGGGCGATTTGTCCCTAGCCAACGACAGTTGATGCTAAGGCAAATCGTGAACATATTGAACCCGTCCGTTAATGCTTGACAGCAATTTTAGGTTCAAACGACAGTTTAGGATGCTAGGTTGCTAGATAAAGTTGTTGACGCCACGACAGTGGATCAGTCTTATTTTTATGTTTGAGTTCTAGATTGGTGCTAAATTATTTCCTAAATAATTTTTTGGTTCTTGATGATTTGATCCCCGCAAAATTGCCCTTGACCTAGCGTTTTTATTTACTGTTTTTTATACCGATTTTATTTGCTTCGCCTGTTATTTACGAAACAACAAACCCCATTGAATTGCTTAGCTAATATTTTGTCTCATAAAATAAGAGTGTATTGTTGGTCCTCTGGATCGAATCTTTACTACTACTGCGTATTTTATTTGCGTTTAAATAAACCCCTTAGCACACGCAAAAACCCCTACATCATATCTTCAGCCCAATATGACCGTATAGGCCAGACCGGTGAGGATCCTCGAGAAGAGAGTCCAGCAGGATCATAGGAGGAAAGTTCTGATGATCAGAGTGTTGTGGGATTGTGATGGGGTCGAGGAGCAGACTTGGGAACCAGAGGCGAGGATGAAAGCGAGATTCAAGAAGTGGATTGAGAAGCAATCTGAGGCTTGAGCTTTCATCGATGGTTTCTAGTTCGAGTTTTTCACTTTTCGTTGTGTTAATCATTATGTATTTTGTTTTGGTGTTGTAGACGCTTAATACATTATGATTTTATTTTAATAAGATGGATAGTTCTTATTTTGATGGCTGGTATTGTCATGAGAGTTATGTGAACTTGAGGTTCTGAAAAGAGTTATGGAAAGAGGTTTTATGAGGAGTTAAAATCTTGATGATAATCGGGATGAGATTATATGTGTACCCTGAGTGAGTGGGTATGCAGTGAGATAACCTGAGTATTGGTTATGAAAATTTGATATTCCGGGGGGCGAATATTGTTGATACCGTACTACCTTGCGAGGTAATACGCGGATCATGAAAGGTACCAGTCGAGAGTGCTTATAGACATATTGAGGGTCATTATTGCTCACAGGACGGACCAGTCCTGTATAACTCTAGAGAGGATGAATAGTTCCTCTGATACCTATAACTCGTAAGGTATATAGCCCAGGGTGGAGTGGTATGTGATATCGAGAACCCGTAAGGTATATAGCCCAGGGTGGAATGATATGTGATATCGAGAATCTGTAAGGTTATACTGCCCATAGTAGAGTGGTATGAGTGTGATACCCAGAACTCGTAAGGTATATAGCCCAGGCTGGAGTGGTATGTGATATCGAGAACCTGTAAGGTATATAGCCCAGGGTGGAGTGATATGTGATATCGAGAATCCGTAAGGTTATACTGCCCAGAGTGGAGAGGTGTGAGTGTGATGCCGAGAACTCGTAAGGTGTACAGCCCAGAGTGGAGTGGTATGTGATTACCAAGAACTCGTAAAGTTGTATTGCCCAGAGTGGAGTAGCATGTGCCGAGAATTCATAAGGTATATAGCTCAGAGTGGAGTGGTATTTGATTACCGAGAACTGGTAAGGTTATATTACCCAGAGTGGAGTGGCATGAGTTGGATACCGAGAGCTCGAATGGACTTTGTGGCTTGAGAATGGAGTGGTATGGATACCCAGAACTTCTTAGACTTTGTGTCTTAGAGTGGAGAGGTATGAATGTGAGTTATGAGCAAAGGGTTATGACCAGAGTCTTGAGCTAGCGACTGGATGTGAACCACTAAAGTCAATAAGAATTTATCTTAAGTTCGGCGGTGAGGACCGGAGAAGTCAAAGGTGACCATGATGTGGGGTTAACTTTAGTTGAATCCGTGCGATTGGAACGGAAGCATTAGATTCGAGGACGAATCTATGTTAGTGGGGGAGAATTGTAACGCCCGTGTTCCGGAAAATGGAAATTTGAGTTTTACGTCAAGATTGAAAAGTGGAGGTGGATTAATTTTAATGTCGGTTCAGGGACTGGCTTTTAAGATATTATTAAACCAAAGGAGGAATTGATTAATTTTATAATTTTAATTCCTAGTTTAATTTAAGTAAACCGGAAATAAACATAAGTCTATTTAAAGCTTAGAAATTGCATAAGCCCTAGTTCTTTCTCATAATTTTCGAGGCCACCTTCAAAGAGAGAGAGATAGAGACTGAAAGTGGATAAGAGTGGCTTAAAGAAAGAAAGAAGCTTGCTCAAGAAGGTTGCTAAAGAAGGAGTCGCTGTCAGATCTAACAGTTCATGGTAGAGCAGAGGTTTGACCTAGGAAATCGTTTCCGATAAAGAAAATTGGTGACGTTTTAGTTAATCCTTAGATCTAGATGTACCATTTTCGGATGTTGATTTGAGTTGTTATTCTTAAAGTTATTCGTGTTTTCGTGAAGTGCTATGTTTAAGACGCGATATAGACCGACGTGGATTCAAAGAGAGATCGCGAGTTCATCTGTGGTCGGATCATCTCGAAACGTTGCGAGTAGCTTCAGGACATCTAAGGACAGATTTGCAACGGTACGATTAGAAAGTTGACGGTTAGATTTTGATTCGTGATCTCATCTTGCAGGCTGTGCGTTCTGTCAATGTTTTCAGCTTTTCCCTTTTTAGGTTGAAGGTTGTTTTGTTGTTGTGGTTGGCTGTAGAGTGGGTAAGAAAGGTTGCGGTTGTATTGTGGTAACTTTTAAGAAACCCTAGAAGTTTCTGAAAAGTAATATTTCTTAAAAATGAAAATATCATCAAGGAAAACGTCATGAGTACGGTGAGTGCAGGACCATAGGCATAGCTGAACAATTTTTATATTTGATGTGATTTCATGATTATAGGCCGTTTTCGATCTCTGGTGGGTCTAGATCGAGTGTTTCATGAGATGGTTGGTTTATTCGTTATTTTTGTGTTAAATTATATTATATATTTATAATTGTTTGTGTGTATAGCCTTTAGATGAGAGGATTGTCTCACTAAGTATTTATCAAAATACTTATGCATCTCCATTTTATTGATGCAGGAAAAGAAAAAGTATGATCGTGGGATCAGGGCGAAGAAGAGGGGGTGATCTAGACTTGTCAGTTATTTGGTGATTTTATTTATTAATTTATGATTTTTTTTTAACGTCTAGTGTTATTAAGTTGATGAATTATGGTTTATTTGGATTTAATTTTTAACCGTGAATTAATTGTTGAATTATTATTTGTTGAGTTTAATTATTTTATTGGAATTTTCTTTGAGTTATTAATTGGATTAGGAGATTATAATATTTATGGGAATATTACTCTGTTTTAAAAAAAAAACGGGTGCGGTTGTTTCAATTTGGTATTAGAGCATTTACGGTTCTATGACAGTTTAGGAAAATTAAATTGGGAGATAATTTGATTTTTTGGTGTTGTGTGATGCATGAGTTAAAACCGTTGTTTGAAATTGATTACGTGAGTTAGTCATTTTGTTTGAGCATGAAGTTCTAGATCATCCTCTTCGAGCCTTTAATGAGATTCCATGGTAAGTTGTTTTTGCTCATGTTCAGTGTTTGTGTGTCTTAACTGTTTGTTGTGAAAGTAAATATGGCTAACAGAGATAGAGGACGCGGTCGTGGTATGGGTGGAGGTCGGGGTCGCACTCAGAGGAACACGAGAGCTCCGGTTCTTTTTGTTATTAAATAAAAAAACCATTAAAAATTATTTTTTCTTTTTGTTTTCTTTTGATTAAAAAAAAATGACTAGTCAAAATAAACTCTTTCAAATGATTAAGTTGCTAGAAAATGATGAAGCTAAAGCAATGTGTGATGAAATTGATGAACAACCATCATATGCATATTTCGATCACAAGTCAAGTACTTTGGTTTTGAGGACAAAACCATTCTCTTAGGTAAATGACCGAGAACCTTGGTTCAAATTT